>NIPM01000564.1:0-52720 GCA_002738285.1 Holacanthella duospinosa
AACTAGCCGGCCATTCCCTTTTCACTAATTTCTAATTTTCAAATTTAATTTATTTGGATGCCCAAGTAAAATGATAAGAGTAGGGTAGTGTGAGTAATTCCGAGCAGTCATTAATCTCACGCACTGTACAATAGTGTGATGGGAATTTATAGCATTTATGCTTTGATTACACTTCAGCATTTGAGATTCGAATTCTAATTTTNTTTGATTACACTTCAGCATTTGAGATTCGAATTCTAATTGTTGGAATTGGCATTGAAAATTCGAATTGGACGGTGCTATCATAGTTCAGAATTTGAAACGGCGAATTCTGAAATGTCAAAGCCAAAGTTTTCGCCGATTTTGGCATTTCCCTACCATACTTTTTAATTGGAGAATCAGAATCCAATTTTCCAATTCTCAAAGTAGAAAGTATCATTTTCCCAAGTGCACAAAATACTTACGCGGGATGTAAATAATTTAAAATAAAATTTTACCTTTTTTCCATGCTCTTTCTCAACTTTTTTTATTAGGAGTAAAAAACTAATGAAAAAAAGAGAAATGAGCAAACAGAAATTTATACAGGAAAGCAAGATTGAAAAAGACTTGTTGAGGTCCTTTGGCTTCTCCATCCAGCATCAATGCGTCCTTCCAATGTGTCTATTGTGAATGAGGATAGATTACTTATAATATATAAATTAAAAATGATGAAATGGGACCCAGAAACAATATTTGTTTAGGTAATGTGTGCTTCCTTTGCCACTGTTCCACAATATGTTGTTACTTACGTAGAGATGAGTCAAACCTATGTCCATCCAAGCAATTTGACACTTTACTAATAATTAGTGAAGTGTCAATGGTTGAAATTAAATACTTTCGGCAGTAGACAAATCAACAAAAAGTAAAAACTTAATTTGAAATAATTAAATTTTTTGTTTGTTCAAATTTATTAATTAATTCGCGGGTAATCTAACCTTTTGGTTTGATGGGGAAAGTTGCAGCAGAATTCGGCATTGGAATTGGCTTTTTTTCAAAGTTTTGTAAAAAGTCCGATTCCGAAAGTACTAGGTGGAAAAATGAGCAAAAGCCAAATCCTGAAGCCCCAATTCTGACCAACGATTCATAGCCTCCTCTGGTTTTTCGCACCAGGCAAGCGGGGATGAAGGTTTGATTCGCAAGTTTGGCAATTGTGACGCGCGTTACAACAATAGAACGTGCTTCACGCCGTTTACGTAAGGGAGATTTATCGTCACCTGTGGTACCGAATTGGAAATCTTTTTCAACTTCGGATAGGAATACAGATACCGATTTGACCGATATTCCCTCCGATTCTATTATTCCACTTGTAACAAGACCACTTTGCTCTAGCTTTAAGAACGTCAATCAATAGAACTACTCAAGTAACCCCTTTGATATTAAATCTCGGTCGAGAGACTCTTCTCCCGTTCGATAGAAATCTGCAAGNAACTACTCAAGTAACCCCTTTGATATTAAATCTCGGTCGAGAGACTCTTCTCCCGTTCGATAGAAATCTGCAAGCCCATTCCATAAACATCACGTCAACAGACTACCAACGGTTGAGTGAACTCCCAGAAGAGTTTGTACGGCAAAATATTGGAGAATCCCAAATAGCAAATAAAAAGTACTATGACCAATCACACACAGATCTTAACTTCAAACCTGGCCACATAATTCAAAATCATACACTTTCAAATCAAGGTCTTATGACCAAATTAAATCCAAGATTTGTTGGACCATATGAGTTGGGACACTGTGTTACTTCAGTCTCCTTTCAAATGCTAATTCTTTCAAAGAAGTATATTGGTAATCGACACGTTAGTCAGTTAAAACCATTTCATACGAAACTATCAATACATACCACACAAGTTCTACTAGTATCCCCAGATCCCCAGAGTCAATAGCCGGGGATTTTCCAACGCTCCCATGCACAACTAAGGAGAAATTGTTTGCACTCAATTTGCTGGTTAAAAGTGATAAGAAAAAAAAAACACAATTGTTACAGTTGAAGGAATTTTATCTTCACATTTTCTCACATTTTTGCTAATTCACAATTTGTCATTTTAGTTTATTTGAGGTCGAAATATTGAGATTAGCTGGGGGGAAATCATGTGCAGAATCAACCCGAGTTGCCATTAACAAGTTTATGATACCTGAGGTAGCAATGCTTTTTAGCTCAGTTGGTGGTAAAGGAAAACAGAAGTTTTTTACCTTGAGTTCTTTCAATTGATACTTGTTTAAAATTTATTAATGTAAGCATGACTTTTAGTTTTACTATAGTATGAATTTTCCAGACGCACTCAACCAGCTCCCTGAACTGACTGATACGACTGAGAAGATTATAGGCGATTCAATTACGGCATATCTTCCTAAATTTTAAGGACGAATTAACTATAAGCAAAAAAAGTTGGAACAGTAAGTTACGTGCTTTGCTAAAACTACTTTTTCTTTGTTAAAAAATTTAATAAAAACTTGTTTACATAAAGGTCCGGCTTCAACATCGGAAACAATAAAAATCTTAATCCCATAACAATTCATATTATGGAGATTGAAATTCTACCTGGTTAAATTGAATTTATTGTAAACTAAAGAGAAATCGGATGCCGTAGTGAAAATCTACGTAGTAACTGCCGTCCACCTTTTATGTACACAATCGAAGTTGAAAATAAAATACATATCCTAAATATAGTGCAACAACTGATGTGGATTCAGACAGGAGGTATTAGTTTTTCATATAATCGATATAGATTATAACCTTCTTCAATACTAACGTACTATTTCTGTGCAGCTGATTCCATTTATTTTTTTAATAAATTGTTTCTATTGTCAGAAAAATTAAAAAAAAGGGAAAAAGGTAATTCGCTAGTCTGAATTCTGTCTNTTGTCAGAAAAATTAAAAAAAAGGGAAAAAGGTATTTCGCTAGTCTGAATTCTGTCTAGAATATCAGATGCAAGATATAAGACAGAGGTCTTTCATACATCTTAAACATGCCTTTTAATATACAAGGAATATATTTGGAATATTTCAACGATTATTTTATGATGTCTTATAGATATTTTAAAAAGGTCAAATGGCTGATTGGGCAACAACCCATAGCTCCACCTAACGAATCTGATGAAGTTATAGTTTTGTTTCCCGACGAAAATTGTATTTTCTCTTTTAGATTCACGCTCTAGGGGAAGAAGCACTAGTTCCCGCTGCCTACTGACAGAGAGAAATGGGGGCTACAACAGCCACATTTAACACTTATGTGTTAGATTTTTTACTAATCTGCACCTTTCGTGTTATTTGGGTCTGCCTTCGTTTCATCTGCCAAAACAGACAGAAAATTATTTAAATATTAGTTTTAATTTAGCTTAGAAAACTGTTGTATTAGGATTAACTTAATATATTATATTTATTTCATTCAAACTATGTTTGCATTATGATTTGTCGATTTGCCCATCTTTGTAGCGTCACCCAAGGTAGTGAGATAGGAAGGATATTTGTTCAACTTTTGAGTATAGGGNTTATTTAAATATTAGTTTTAATTTAGCTTAGAAAACTGTTGTATTAGGATTAACTTAATATATTATATTTATTTCATTCAAACTATGTTTGCATTATGATTTGTCGATTTGCCCATCTTTGTAGCGTCACCCAAGGTAGTGAGATAGGAAGGATATTTGTTCAACTTTTGAGTATAGGGAAAAAAAAATTCCCATTCGCAACCGGACAGCCGGTAGTTAAATTCGGTGATCACACCTCACAAGTTATAATTTTGATAAGGGATATATGCCGTTCTAAATTAGGATGGAAATCCTCTTTCAGTGAAGTGTCACAGTATATCTTCCTATGGATGCAACGAAAATTAGTGTTGTAATTGATTAGATTATTTGTCGTCTACGTGTGTGCGTGCGTCAAACTTTGCAACCATACTCAGAGCATATTTTGCTATAGCCCTAACCAAGTTATTGGTTGATAAAAATCATCAAATATATTTCTGATCGAATGTGCAAATAACATATAATTGTATATTTATATCCAATGTTTAAATTTCTAACTAAGTTTGCTTTGATGGCATTACTTAAGCAATAAACACACATAACCTTAAGAGAGATTCTACCTATGTGAAAATTAAAATTATGTGATGCGGTCAACGAAACATCAAAATTAACGANAGTTTGCTTTGATGGCATTACTTAAGCAATAAACACACATAACCTTAAGAGAGATTCTACCTATGTGAAAATTATGTGATGCGGTCAACAAAACATCAAAATTAACAANTCAACGAAACATCAAAATTAACGTTTTTCAGAAAATTTAAGCTGGAGAAGAAAGATTGCATAAGTCATCATTGTACCAACAATCTGAAATAGGTGTCAAAAATACAATAATTTTAGTATAACACAAATCCTATAAAGTAGTTAGTATCTCACTGCCGGTAACAAAGCCATGTTAATTGGGAATACTTCATTGGCTGTGAATTCCCAATTCCAATTGGTGATCATTTGCACAACTCCTTCCACCTATAAAACTGACATGAGTCAACACATGTGCCTTATTATGTAGTCGTGTATGCTTCACCTGTCGAATAACTATATTGGTCATCCATGTCCAACCAATTTTGTTGTTTCATCTGTAGTAGTTTTGTCAATAAGTCTTGTTTACAACGTTGGATCTAGGAGAATAATTAGCATTATGGCGTTAAATTATTTGTGAAGAGTACAGCCTATGCTAACATGTTTCAACAAATCAGCAAATTCGAGCTTACTATGCACCAGTGTAACTGACGCCCTTTTATTTTGTAAATTNACATGTTTCAACAAATCAGCAAATTCGAGCTTACTATGCACCAGTGTAACTGACGCCCTTTTATTTTGTAAATTAGTTAAATTTATTTATAACATTAAAATTTCGTATAATTTCATCCACTCATGATACACACCGCAAACTTAGTCCTTTGATTTGAATATTTGCTTTTGCAAATGTTCAGTTCAACGATATAATTCTTAGCTTAGAGGATTATGAGTTGATGCAATTATAACAAGCTTTAATGTTGCAAATAAATTCAACTTAATTACAAAAGCTGCCAAATGCCTGTTACATTGGTGGTTGCCGGCACTGAAATTTTAGCGGGAGTTCATGTGCCTGATTTCCATTTGAACTTATAATATAAATTAGGTTCTTCATCCTGTTTCATGNTTTTAGCGGGAGTTCATGTGCCTGATTTCCATTTGAACTTATAATATAAATTAGGTTCTTCATCCTGTTTCATGTTGAAGCCTTTATTAAGATGTAGTGAATGAATAAAACTAATTTGAGATTGGCGCTTTGATTGATTACTAAACCGGGAATATAATCTAGCCCTAAAGGATTCATTCAGTTAGACTTCAGAATATAATGAATAGTCTCGCTGAAATTTATTTTGGATATGGAGATATGGACAAGTAAATTGGANTTAGACTTCAGAATATAATGAATAGTCTCGCTGAAATTTATTTTGGATATGGAGATATGGACAAGTAAATTGGACCTTGAAATAATGAAATAAAGCTTAACTTCTTTTAGGATGAACAAATAAACTATATTTAAGTTAATTAGCAATCTCGTAACTTGATAAATATAATCGTTCATGGTAATACATATATAACCATGAATGATTCAGTGATGTTCGTGGTGCCAAAAAGTTGTGAACATAATGAAAATATTGTTAAAAATCAAGTAAGAAATGCAAGAATTATAAATATTGGCACTAGAAATAGCTTTAATTTATAGTTTTTATTATTAGTTTCTATTGAGAAAGGGATGAAATGGAACCAGATGATGAGCACTGCTGATAGGTTTCAACTTCTTAAACTATTAATCTTCAAGACTACAGCTTCGTTATAAAATTTTCATGAGAACATCATATTACGATAAATGCATAATAAAAATTTGAACATTGTTCATTAACTTAAATATGATTATATATTGTTCATACTAATGAACTAGAGTCATGACGCATTGGTTCGACTCCCTGACTCTTTATTTCTGGTGAGTAACTATCAGTCAAACTTTGGCTCCTTCAAAATAAGGAAGTCAGATTTTGACTCCTGAGTCTACTCAGAGACGAGTGTTGTACAAACACTTTATATTACCAACTGCTGAGTCTAAATACAACTTACAATGTCGAACGTAAAATCTTTTATTTTAGTTAANTAACTTAAATATGATTATATATTGTTCATACTAATGAACTAGAGTCATGACGCATTGGTTCGACTCCCTGACTTTTTATTTCTGGTGAGTAACTATCAGTCAAACTTTGGCTCCTTCAAAATAAGGGAGTCAGATTTTGACTCCTGAGTCTACTCAGAGACGAGTGTTGTACATACACTTTATATTACCAACTGCTGAGTCTAAATACAACTTACAATGTCGAACGTAAAATCTTTTATTTTAGTTAATCAGAGTCAAAAACAAAATTTTGCGTGTCGACTCTGGCTCCAGAGTCGTCTTGTGGGTCTGAGTCATACGATTGTCTGGTTCCAATTTACTTTTCCGGTGATTTAACTGAAGTCGGGTGAACTATCCGAAGTTGAACGGTGAAGCTCCCGTACACCGAATTTGGTTTCAACCACTATGTGAATTCGCAGCTTATCTCCCATACGGGTCGACTTTCTCCANTAAGTTGAAAGGTGAACCTCCCGTACACCGAATTTGGTTTCAACCACTATGTGAATTCGCAGCTTATCTCCCATACGGGTCGACTTTCTCCATATGTATATATTTTTGGATTCCAGGGTATAAGTATATGTATGTATAAATATATGTATCCTTGTTGAAGTTAGATTGACTTATTTAGCAATACAGCATACCTATTACCACGAATAGCTGGTGTCGCTAAAAAGTCACGTTGGAAAAGGAGTGTCGTTGGTATAAATTCAGCAATAAGATTAGAGATAGACGATTTTGATAAATAGTTATATCTCTTTACAATGTTAAACAAATAGTCTTTCGAAAGCTTAGGAATCATTGATAAACCTCATGCCCCCTTCTGTTTGCACCAAGTTGGTTTTTTACGGTATAAACCCATAATGTCAACCCATGCTTGTTTCTACTTCAACACTTTCACAGTGCACAAATTGTGTAGTACTTTAGCTTCAATTGTTATTAAAAGGCATTAATGAAACCGTAGCAATTTATTGACAAAACCATAAATTACAATGACCTTAAGCGGTCACGTCAGAGATCATAATCTCAGAGGTAAGTAATAATTTAGTTCTCGATCCATAAGCTAAAGCTTTCTAACAATGTATTACATACATAATAACATCAACGTCAAACTATTGACTTTTGAAGCCATTTACAGGTAAAATGAAACGACGGCTCGACCCGTTCCCCAAAATCATTTTCTCATCATGGCATAGCTCCATCGTCCTTTCAATGCGAGCTTAAAAGTTGGAGGAACGCCCTCAAGTTAATACTCTTGATACTCCCTTGATAGCAGATTTAGCGATACACTCGACTGTGTATTCCGAAATAGTTCTGATTGCTATCGGAAACCCAATAAACATAATGTTTTGATGTTTCAAGTAGCAAAAAGTAAAAAAAAACGATACTTTTACTTACCGACCTTGTGATGAAGGTTCCAAAGTACCCTAAGCTAATAAGGAAAAATGATGAATTATACATAAAGAATAAGCTAATGGGACCATAGAAAAAATTTGGATCTGGTAGCTTATATATTAGCAAGATGATGTAAAAAGTATGCTGAAAAATTAATATTAACGACAATGATCCAGCTACTGTAGTAAATTTTGTAAATGATGCAGTGATGTCGAAGAATTGCCTAGTGTAAATTCTCAACATTTCTAATTGACAAAAGTAACCTTTCCTCATGTTCAAGTAGATTTCTTGACTCGAACTCTTTGTTGAAATGTAACCAGTTTTTCTCAATTTGGTTAGCTCAAATCCTAAACCGAAACAAAAATCTTCAAATATATGCAAAAGATTTACTCCTGTAAAGAATATCACTGCGTTGACGTATTCCTTGGATAAAAATTTCATAACTACAGAAATGAATGAAAAATAGACATAAAGCTGTTCAGAGTAGTTTTTTGACAGTGTTGTAAATTTTGTATGATGTGGTGCAAAATAGTAAAGATTTACGCCTTCTATATCATTCACTACACAATGCACTAAACTCATAAGACAAATTATAGTTATTTTACTACTTGTTCGGTTTGATGGGTTTTTGTAAATAAAATTGAGAAGATCCAATAAATCAGGATAGTAGAAAAATACTATAATACGAATGAATAAATCTTCTAATATGAATTGGAGCAAATTGCCAAAGTCTACTACAAAATATGATAGTTGTTCGTTAGTGTAGTCACCATAATGTATATTGAGAGCAGTTATACCTGTAGTAAGATTAAGTAGGAATAGAAATATAGAGTAAATACCTACATAACTAAAGATTTTGAATTTAGATGGAATTGGATTCCTAAATGGTGAGGATAGAAGGAAGACACCAGAGCACCAACCAAAAAATACTGATAATTTCCAATAGCAAATTGACATTTTCGTAAACATTGTCTACTAAATTTAAGAATTATATTTTACTACTTCTTCCAAGCAGATTGAAAAGTATGGAGTTTCATACTGAGATACCTGTAGTAATAGCCTATGAAAGAGTAAGTGCTTTTATGATTATTATATTAAGAAGTTTTTGTATCGCAAAATATGATAAGAAAAGCACTCAGATGAAGTTTTGTTTGAGAAATTGTATCAGGAAAGCAGAGAATTATGTTAATAACCATAAATAAATTTGCTAAATAGAATTGAACAATATTGTCATAGCCAATAACCAAAAAAAGATAGCTGTTCATTAGCGAAGTTGACGTAGATTTTAGTGAGATAAACTATTCTTACTGTGAGATTGAGTAGGAACACTGAAATAAAGTAAATGCTTACATAAGCCAAAGATTTTGAATTGAGAAGGAATTGGATATCTCAAAGTGATAATTTCCAGTAACAACTAAATAATTTTTTCAATATTTTCTGAAGGATATAGTTGTATTAGAGTAACTTTGATGCAATTTGGAAAAGTACGAAGTTTTCAGACTTAATATTTCTGAAGTGATAATCTAGAAGAGAGAAAATGATATATTGTTATTATGTTAGCTAACAAGTTCTTTATGTCACAAATATGATGTAGAAAGCACTTCGATCAATTTTTATGGTAACAACTGTTTGTTTCTCTGTATACCATATAAATAGTTTTATCAATTAAATTAATTAAATATAGTATAGATACGCTCTTTACTAAGGCAAAGTTGAAGCCGGGTTTGTTTGTGTTTGTGTTTGTCCGACTATTTTTCTAAAACGGTTGGGCCAACTCACATGCGGTTTCCAGGATTAATGTCATGTGTTGCAAGGCTTAGAATATTAGATCATGCCATGATTAATTGTTTTTGAGGTGGACATTATCATGATAAAAAAAGTTTTTAGGTGTCTAATTTTTGTTTAGAATGGTGGCCATACCAGAGTTGTTACTGTATTGTATTGTCCGTTGTGCATCCTGGCCGCCACGGTACACCTTAGCCGCAGTGGGGGAAATAAATTGGCAGAATTATTTTAAATTGTTAATGTTTTATTACTTTAATAGTGCACTTACTACACATAATTTCGTGATAGCCGTGGCGCACCGTGACCGCCGCCTTGTGTTAGATATGGCTACAGCAATACTACAGTAACTGTATAAACATACTATAATCTGTATTGAGAATTCTGAAATTTCTTGACTGGTCCAAGATTGTGCGATTGTGACAATAAGCAAACCTAAGTGTCAAATTATATTTGATTCGATAAGTTGTAGAGACAAGTTAGCTTTTATAAAACTGTTGTAATGCTTAAGAAACTTAATCTTAATTGTAGAAGTGAATCAGTAACGTGTCGATATTCACCTGAATTTGTAAATTGTACTTTTAAGTTTTATAATACCTTTTTAGAGAAATAAGTTGTAAATTGTAGACTTGTAAACTTGTGAAAACTTTATAAAACAGGATACTGGTCGGCTTGCTTCTAGTCATACAGGTTATAATTTTCAACAATCATTTTTGATGTAGGTGGAATATTTATAGATTTGTTGTTGGTCTATATTACCTTCCACATTGCTTTACTTATTATTGAATGTAAACAATTTGAGCTTACATATCGGGTTCAAAATTAAAACCAATTTAAATGTATTTATCATTGCATTAAGATAACTGCGCTTTGTACAATGGGAATATTTAGCCACTGAACAGTGATACCAAGTTGATATACCCAGACCTCCAATTATGAGTATTGTTTTTCCTTTTCTCATCCTGGTGGATTGAGTCATGATTTCAAACGTTTCTATGGTGGAATGAATCATTTGTTCAAAGTGACCACCTTTTATGCCCAAACAATAGTTAACTACAGCAACTTTATCTTAAGTACTATGAGACGGGTTGATTGCGATTAATTATTAGCCTATTATTAAAATTCTAACAGTAGGATAGTTTAATATTAGGTTAATAGTAAATCATTTTCAACCTATTCATAATATTAAAAATAATAAAAATACGGTTCAATAATTGCAAGTACATTTCTGTATTGTGGAAACGATTTTAATCTCAGCACTTTACACTCAACAGTATTAATGACAAAAGTGTTTGACGATGTAAAGATAAAGATTTTCCTTACTGCTAAAAGTTACCGTGTATAAAATCATGAGCTTTACTACTGCAGTTTTATAATTGAGTCGGCGTTTAGGTGGGGACAATAGAACTGCATTAGCATGCACGGGGTTGGAGGTAACGCTGCCTCGATAATAAATAGGGAGTAGTTCGTACCGCAATGTTAACACAATCATTATAGAAATAATTAATTGAGGTATGTTATTCTAACAACAAATTAACCCAATAAAAATGATACAGAATGGGAATATACTGTTATAAATGTTTATTCACTCTGTATATATGTGTAACATTAGGATTAAGGTTAAATAACATTATATAAATATAACTACTTTCATGTAAAAGACAAAAAATTTATAGCAGCTGCTCAAGATTTTAACCTGACTCCAATCCGCTTTCAAAAAGGATTTTTGCCGTAATGGCATTACTTCATCAACAAAGGCTTGGTCTTAGGAGAGATACGAGAAAAGAAAAAATATCTGATATGCACAACTAAACATCCAAATCAACGTTGTTCAGAAAATTTATTGAATAAGTCAACATAGTACCAACAATCTGAAATATTGGTCTAACATAATAGTAATTTTAGTACATCTAAAGCCGATAGAATAGTGTCTCACTGCCGGGAGCCTAGCCAAGTTGATTTGATATAATTATTTGGCTGTAAATTTCCAATTCCAAGTTTAACTTAGACAACTTCTTCCACCTAGAAAACGTGGTTCATCCTCACTCTCTCACTTAGAATCCAAAATCCCGAAGACCCAATCCGACTTACCCTACCTACCCCCACTGATCAATGACCCTACTAAACACTAAAATAACTAACAAAACTCGGATTTCTCCACCCCGTCTCACCTCACGTGACGGTTACCGTAAACATTCAAATAATATGGAGGGCAAGTGTGTATAAACAATTTGTGAATTATGTGAAACATGTGAAACTTTACGGCACCTGAATGGAAGAAGGGGTGGAATTTTATGCAGCCAATGAGAGATAGTTTCCGAATAAGAGGTTTTGCTGTATTCGCTGGGCAATGATTGTCCCAATAATTTATTAAAACAAATAAATTTACATTAAATTCAAATACTAGGCTTAGCCCATTAGTTCAGAAAAGCCATTTCCATTTGCAGTAGTAGATAAGTAGAAATAGTTAAGTTAACTAAAATAGGTCCAAAATTGGACATACACCATTATAAAAAAGGTAATTATATTTTTATTAAAGCAAAATTGTGTAACAAATTCAAATATACAATTGTATCTACAATGAAGATGTAACTCTTGAATATTATGTGCGAACTATAATTATATTCAACCTCTCGTTGCTGAACTGTAATTTACACTAGTTGCATATGTAGGTGAATTGCAATTGCAACAGAAAGAGAATCTTAAAATTTGGGGGTGGCATATGTCGTATACGCTACAAATTCAACGCGATTACACTCTCAACAAAAGTAAAATTGTAGCTCATTTGTTTATTTACATTTGAGTCGCACTTGCATATTTGCTGTATGAATGTAGGCGAGTATGAACTGCGGTACTCTAAGACTAAATTTGATTTAGAAATGGCTCTTACACCATACGTATAAATAAGAAATAATTTTTTTGGTTGAAAAAAAATCACCTGCAATACTGACTTAATCGCGAAGTCTAAGTTGTAAAAAGACAGCCGTTGGAAACGATATAGTTTGAATTATGGACATATTGTGCTTTTTATATACAATGAGATTAGTGTTATTATCAATCAATTGTTAATATTTCCAACCAAATCATGGGCTGATGATATTTTCAGTGGAACGTGTATCTATTTTCGACTCTATGGCTTTCGTATTGTTTCGTATTTCGTATTTTCGTATAGTTACAGCCAAGGTCGTAGTGAAAATACACAAACGCATTTCGTTGAGTTCCTTGCAACTTTAAGAAAATTTGTGCCAATAGTATATTTATTTAGCTCCGAAAATTTATAAACTATCGTGTGAGGGGATTTATGTGGCATAAATATAGAAACATAATGCAACAAGAAAATAAAAACATAACAGGATTTCTGTTGGCAGCATCTGAATTTCTGTTGTGTACACAACAGAATTCCTGTTGTATTTGCGTCAGGATTTCTGTTGTAAACACGACAGAATTTCTGTTGTATTTGCGTCAGAATTTCTGTTGTGTACGCGACAGAATTTCTGTTGTGTACAGGACAGGATTCTTGTTGTATTTGCGTCAGGATTTCTGTTGTGTACACGACAGGATTTCTGTTGTGTACGCGACAAAATTTCTGTTGTGTACACGACAGGATTCCTGTTGTATTTGCGTCAGGATTTCTGTTGTGTACACGACAGAATTCCTGTTGTATTTGCGACAGGATTTCTGTTGTGTACACAACAGAATTCCTGTTGTATTTGCGTCAGGATTTCTGTTGTGTACACGACATAGTAGATGTATAGTAGGTTGCCATCACATGAATTAATTGAGAAACTACTTGTGGATTTAAGTTCGTATTATTAAAATGAAATATTGCCTTAAAATAAAACCAAAGAAGGCTGACATTAAGAAATGAGAAGCAAAGTTAAAGACAAGAAACTTTGGCCCACTTCCAGTAAGTATTGCTCCAGAACTAACAATATTTAACACCTAGTGAACGAAATGACTAACCGAATTTGCATTAATAGCTTATTTCTATATCAGCAACTTACCCCAATTCTTTTTCCACATATTCGCTACCACAGATGCCAATTGCTACTCATTGTTAGGTGATAATATTTAATCACGATAGTTTTACGATTGCGATTGCGATTACGAGAAAATTCCTAAGGTTTCGTATTGACAAGGAACTTGACACTATTGTTGACATTAAATGGCGGCTATCGGAGATTGGGAAACCGGATGCTTCGATTGCGCATGAATAGTGGGAACAGAGTATTGCAGTCAAGGAAGAGTTTCTATCACGTATGGATACAATACATGAAATTGTCTGTCATTCAAAAAATGTAAGTGTAGCGTTGCACAACTCTAAATTTTATCAGAGTTGCACAGGTACAGGTTTTCGCTCCTGAAAATGCACATGTACTTGCTCAAGCATGTCCAGCATCCCATGCCTCAACCAGACTCAGCAGGTTCAAGCTTCTGCTGAATCTAAACCCAAGAACTACCAACAGTTTGCTTGAACACGGCAGAAGGGCGAAAAGGCAAAGGTTGCTCAATATTTCACAACGCATAAAAAACTGTAAGAAGGAACAGAATTACAAATGGTCCGATTTCACGTTAAAATTAGCTTGGTCCGATATGCAAAAAGTCTACACTGGTACAGTGTACTTAGGTTATTACAGCTGGCTTGCTAACCAACTATTAGACCAGAAAAATTTTCACTTGGTTTGCGCCAATGCATTTAGCATGGGCAATAAACTCTCTTTAATACCAACGGTGTAAGACCAACTCTGTAATAAAACCATACTTTTCCTGTCGATAATTGTATTTTTTAACTGCTTATAAGACCCAGTACTCTCATTAGATGGGTTGAGTTAGGTTTTATGGTGACTAAAATCCCTCACCCGCCTCATTTTTCTTACTATCCATTCATCAAAGCCTTTTCCATTAAACAAAAATTCCAAACTACAAACTAACAAAAAACCAAACAAACTTCACTAAAAACAATTTTCATGGTTTGTAGTGAACTCAATGCATCATTACTTGTTTTAGTACATTTTAACCCACAAGTTCTTGTCGACTTTTAAAATCCAAACCGTTGAACAAAGATTGCTTCTCTTCATAAAGTTTTTATAAAACCAACAAGGTCTTATATACCTTATGTATAGACGACAGACGGTAAATCTTATAACCGAAGTGTACTGTATAATTAAATCGAAAAGTGTACCTGAAGTCACTAAGCAGGTCTACGCAGTGTCCATATTATTATAGAACCAACTAAACTTTACGTTGCGTGTGCGTAAATTTTCACGGACTGACTAAAAAACTTACCGGTAAGGTTGAACGAACTTCTTACCACAACTAAAACATTAAACTTCTTCTTCATACGTGAAAATGTCTGTTTCTGGTTCACTATCACTGCTGATAACTAAGCTTACACAGCATAGTTCAGCCACCAAATGGTTAATACGTTTGGATTCTACCAAAGGGGCAGCAGTAAATTCTTCTAAGTTTTTCTCCATAAGGGTAAGTACAAAAATTTTTTTCTAAGTAGAATTTTTTTNTTTGGATTCTACCAAAGGGGCAGCAGTAAATTCTTCTAAGTTTTTCTCCATAAGGGTAAGTACAAAAATTTTTTTCTAAGTAGAATTTTTTTTTTAAGTCTTGTATGACCGGTAAAATGACCTAAACAAAAGTTGTACAGCATGTTAAGCTGAATAATATTTCCTTATGGTGAATTTTTCTGTGATGATCCATCGAGGTCACAGGTCAAGGTCAAAATCTGGATCTCCTATAAGCGATAAATTAACACTCATAGAAGTTATTAAGATTGTTAAACTGAATAACTTTTCCCTGAGATATTTTTTCTGAAATGACCCATCGAGTTCAAGGTCAAACCTCTGGTCTCTCACAAGTGATTAAATGACCCAAATGAAAGTTGTTCAGAATGTTAAACCGAGTAACTTTTTTTGCTAATATTCCTAATGGGTATCCAGCTCTAGTAGGTAAGCAATACCTTTTTCTTAATTTAGTTTGATCTTGACCTTTGACCTCGATGGATTATCACAGGAAAAACTTTTATATGGGACAGTTACTTAAGTTTAACATTCTGAACAACTTTTATTTAGGTCATATCATCACTTGTGAGAGACCAGAGGTTTGACCTTGACTGGTGACATCGATGAGTCATCACAGAAAAAATCGCCATAGAGAAATATTACTCAGCTTAACATGCTTTACAACTTTTGTTTATGTAATTTTTTCGGTCATATATGACTTGAAAAAGCATTTTACTTGGAAAAAATGTTTTGTACTTACCCTTATAGAGAAAAATTTAGAAGAATTTACTGCTACCCCATTTTTAAAACCCAACCGTATTAACCAATTGGTGGCTGAACTATGCTGTGTAAGCTTAGTTCACTCTCGGCAGTGAAAGTGAATCAGAAACAGACGTTTACACGTCTGAAGAAGAAGTTTAATGTTTTAGTTGTGGTAAGGAGTTCGGTCAACCTTACTGGTAAAATTTTTAATCAGTCCGTGGAAATTTACGCACACGCAACGTAAAGTTTAGTTGGTTCTATAATAGCACCTGAACTTGACACTTTTTTAACCTGAACCTGCGCGACACTGACTGGTACACGTAGATAAATATAGATTGTATGGTCATACCCCTCTTGGATTTGTGAAAGCATCTACGGACAGCAGGAATTATGCTTTCAGTTGTTGGGATGCTGACTTGTTCCAAAATTGTAAACTGATAATTTTCACTAATGGATATTGTGTGTTTTGCCAGTACATCATAAAAATTACTCCACTGGATCCGAAGGATGAACTATTCAAGTTGTCGACGGAGTACTTAGATGAAGTACAGCCATTGCACTCCGACATAACTAAACACAGCTTAGCTCCAAGAACTTGACTATTAGAAGCCAATTCTTAGTGGTTTCATAATGATAACTTATTTGCATTTGGATGAATGTCAAGGAGTCCTAGATGAGCGCTCACCTACTGCATAAGCGATAGATGGTCTACTTTTAACGTTCCGGGACTTCAAACCACTGCTCATAGGAATTGAAATCAAATTGCATCTTCTTGTGAAATTTGCGTTGTGCTCAGAGTTACAGTCCAACACAAGGTTTGATTAAACAATTTCATGACCTCTGGGACCGAAGAGGAATAAAATTTGAATCAGAGCTGGAAGACCTAAATATTTGGTAAGTAAACATCACATTCTGTTTAATGTGATTAATTCAACCAGTAAACCCTAATTTTCGAAATTCTTTGGACAATAATAATTATCTCGTCTGAATGAATACACAGACTTTAGAAATTGTCTTATTTATCTCATTTTAAATTCCAGGCTCGTTGTGGTTTCTGCATGGATGGTCACAAGGAGTACGTTTTGTCCTGTGGGCATCAATACTACCTGGCGTGCATCCAGTGCATAGAGCTTACCACTCCAGTTAATCCTGTTTGTTCAATGTGTAAAAAGCCTTTGAAAAAGTTAATTAAAACATTCCTGTAAGGGTAGCCCTACCGTAACCCATATACCACATATAACCATGTTACATTTGCACTAATTAATAAAAAGTGTATTTAAATTTCACTAATCAGAAATGGTTTAAGCTGTAACATATGAGAGGTCAAAATAAGAGGATAGTAGTTCAACCTGGCTGACATCCCTTTATACGTAAGGAATTTAGACGAAAACAATAAAAATCCTGCCACGCTAATACAGTAGTTAAAATGAAAATATAAAATTCTGTCGTGTACACAACAGAAATCCTGACACAAATACAACAGGAATTCTATCGTGTACACAACAGAAATCCTGACGCAAATACAACCGGAATTCTGTCGTGTACACAACAAAAATCCTGACGCAAATACAACAGGAATCCTGTCGTGTACACAACAGAAATTCAGATGCTGACAACAAAAATCCTGTTGTGTTTTTATTTTCCTGTTGCATTATGTTCTGTTGTTATGCCACATAAATCCCCTCATACTTATTGTACAAATCTGATTCGTCTGATACCAGCAGCCTTCTCGAGAGACAATGAATAAAACTTTATTTTGTCTCAAATGGGCATACTTATAAAAATCTAAGTCAAGTAAATTTTCCTTGTGCTTCCAAAGAGCGAAATAATATATTCCAATATTTATGGTTCGAGTTTCATAAGATGTTTCGGAATGATGCTAGACAAAAATTTCCAGTTTCAAGTAATTTGAACCTGCTAATGCTAATTTCAATGTCATCTAGCGGACAAACCTAGCTTCTTGCGGTGACGCCATAATAACAAAAGTTATTCTGCTGCACATACGTTGAAATTTTAAACCACACGACATAGTAAGTTTGCTATTGCACTTCAGACAAGAGACAGCCTGAAACCACATTTACAAAGTCATGTTAGCGTTATCTTCAGGATTCATTTACGGTAAATTATCTGTAATGGATTTATATTCTTGTAATACAACTTTCTGTGGAAATTTTTTCAACTCTGGATTTGTGTTTCCGGACAGTGTTGGTCAAACATTTCCTAGTCAGCTCTAATAGCATTACAATCATTGTGGATGAAATGCAAACAGCATAAATAACAAAGATTGAAATTAATATATTACTGTGAAGATGGAGAGGTTTAATTTCCTGATTCTTCATATTATATCTGTCACTTCTTAGCAAAAAGTCCTTCCATTTTTCCAAGAATCCAAGAATGCCACTGTGAATGAGTCGATGAAAGCGCCGGTGAAACAGGTCAGTTTTGTCCCAATGCATGGGGTACAACGACCATACACGTGGAACAGAAAAAGAAGTTTCTTTCCCAAAATACAACTGTTTAGTCAGTTTATTTTCGGACATAATTTTAGCTGCATTTGTTAGTAAACTCAATCTTTCATTTACAAAAATGGACTGAGAGCATTTAGCGAATTCTTTGTACGGTGTGTAGTCATACCAAGATGTCTTCCGTTGGACATAAATGCTTTCAATGAATTTCTTATAGAGTAAATGAGTCGATCCATTCTTGTTGTGTTTTAAGCTGCTAATCATTGCAGTTACAATATTAATCTTGCCGTAAATGTGAAGTATTAAGGAGTGATCAAACTTTAATAGTCTTTTTTCCAAGTATTTTGTGGAATAATTAGCTAAACCTGGATGAAAAGCAAATTTTTCCATATCCACATCAAACAGAACCTTGAAATCTTTATTTAAGGCGCTCTGAATATTTGCCAACTGGTTAGTGTGCAATGGAGCAGTAAGATCTGAAGTTATACTACCTCGATAGAAGTTTGTCAACACAAGGCTTAGGAATAAAAATGAAGCAAGAATGAATTTGACGGAGTGGAGTTTTTTCAATTTTCTGGAAATGGAGATGCTTTGTTCAAGTGTTATGCCCAGAATTATTTTGAGTGGACAATCCTCCGTAGCACTGACTTTAATTATGTATGCGAGAACAAAAATTGAAATTGTAAAGCTGAGTAGAATAAAAATCCAAATAAATTTTGAGAAACAATACACAAATATGTCGAGGGACAAGTAAGAAGTGGCTCCATCACAACTTATAAAATTATAGTTGTAATCATCGGTTACATATTGGTAAGCATTTGTTGGATTTTCTCGGAAAGTGGTTTCTGGATAAATATTCACGACTTTAGATTGATTCATCTTTTTCATCACATATATATTGCTTGCATCCACAATAACTACAACGTCTATTATATCTAGAACCATTCCGAGAGTATGGAATGTAATTTTTTCGTATGTTGTATTACGAAATGATTTTGGAAAATTAATCTTTTGAAGTTGCCCAAATTTATGATTATCATACATATATTTCACATTTTTTTGAGATAGAGCAAAATATATTTTACACGNAAGTTGCCCAAATTTATGATTATCATACATATATTTCACATTTTTTTGAGATAGAGCAAAATATATTTTACACGAATTTGTAATTATTCTATTATACATAAAATCAATGGTGCTTCTTGTTGAAAGTTTATTTTTTTTAATTTTAGATTTACTAATGATGTGGGTAAGAACTTGATTACATGGATTTGTGACACCCACTGAAAACTCTATTTGATTCTTTTTGATTTTCAATTGTGAGACTCCAAGTAAAATATTTAGATTTCCCTTGCTGGGGGTTACCTCTTTGAAAATAGGGTTTTTTACACTATTTTGCAAGTCGTTCACAGTTATGAAGTAAAAAAATNTGGGGGTTACCTCTTTGAAAATAGGGTTTTTTACACTATTTTGCAAGTCGTTCACAGTTATGAAGTAAAAAAATCGTGTATTACATTCTGAATGGACACCAAAGCAACCGAACAACCAAGCGAGTGTGTCATATGTATTTTGAACGTGTTTTTGATTTGGTGGATTCCACAAATATGTCACATGGCATAGTCGTTTTTGAAGTGCCCAGTACGCTAATTCGCGCTGTCCAGTACTTTTATTGTAATCAAGTATAGTCATAACTGAGTTAAATCGCATTAGTGGAACTGGAATATTTAAAAAACTAGGCCATATTTTAAACTCAACAATACTTATTGAACAGAAATCAAATCCTGTCAACAATAAGTCATTTAATGAAGTGTAATCAAATTGTGAAGATACACTGCTTGCTAAGTAGAATAATGTAAAACTTGAAACAACCTGCATATCTTAACTTCTAGATAAATTGCGCGACAACACTACTGGTTGCTATGATTTTTGGAGTAATTTGTCGGCAGTTATATACTTGTATCAAGTAACTTCTGTTAAAGAAATATTGTTATATTAGCTGCTTTAAATTTTCGTAAATGTGAAAGTCAATATTAGCTATCTCCGATGTATAGCTTTATAAAATAACTGAATACACTCAAATAACTCGTGTGGAAAAATGCCAGATAGATTCAAACTCAATAGTTTGTGAAAAACCGAACAAGTAGCACTTGTTCGATAACTAGCTGAAATTAAATAAATTATTTCAAAACCCTAAAGTTATAGAATTTGTCGATAGTTAAATTTGTTCGCGTTCATTTTTGATAACTCATGGACGATATGATTGGCCGAAGGGTTTNGAATTTGTCGATAGTTAAATTTGTTCGCGTTCATTTTTGATAACTCATGGACGATATGATTGGCCGAAGGGTTTTATCTTTCTCATGTACGTCTGCAGCTATATGATGTTTTTGCAAATAAGAGAATTGAATATAAATCTGCATACTACTGTTTTTGTTTGCTCCTACAATATTTGATTTCAGATTAATTCTTTTCGCGTGTTTACATAATTAGCCCATGGATTCCATAAATATGTTACATGGCAGAGTAGTTTTTGAATTGCCCAGTACGCTAAATGGCGCTGTTCAGTACTTTTGTTGTAAGTAATTTTNGAATTTGTTGATAGTTAAATTTGTTCGCGTTCATTTTTGATAACTCATGGACGATATGATTGGCCGAAGGGTTATATCTTTCTCATGTACGTCTGCAGCTATATGATGTTTTTGGAAATAAGAGAATTGAATATAAATCTGCATACTACTATTTTTGTTTGCTCCTACAATTCTTGATTTCAGATTAATTCTTTTCGCGTGTTTACATAATTAGCCCATGGATTCCATAAATATGTCACATGGCAGAGTAGTTTTTGAATTGCCCAGTACGCTAAATGGCGCTGTTCAGTACTTTTGTTGTAAGTAATTTTNACATGGCAGAGTAGTTTTTGAATTGCCCAGTACGCTAAATGGCGCTGTTCAGTACTTTTGTTGTAAGTAATTTTATTAATAACTGGATTAAATCGCATTAGTGGAACTGGAATGTATAAACAACTAGGCTTTATTTTAAATTCAGCAATACTAATTGAACAGGATTCAAATCCACTCAACGATATATTATTCAAAGTAAAATAATTAAATTGTGAAGAAACATCGCTTACTCAGTAGAGTAATGCAAACTTGAAACTTGAAACAACCTTCATGTTTAAATTTCTTGATGAATACAGCGACAAATTTCTAGCTTGTTTTTACAGAGTAATTTGTCTGCAGTTACTTACTTGCAGCATGTGACTTCTGTCGCAAAAAAATTATGATGTTTGAGCTACTTGAAACTTCCGTATTTGTAAACGACTCAGTTGAGTAATATGTGCTATCACAGGCGCTCCTCAGTCACCTCTTAATGAATTGCATTATAAAATATTACTATAAACACTTCCAATAACTCGTTATGGAGAATTACCAGATTCATTCAAACCCAATGGTTTATAAAAACACTTGAGGCGAGAATTCAGTTCAATAACTAGTTGACAGTAAATTANTTCATTCAAACCCAATGGTTTATAAAAACACTTGAGGCGAGAATTCAGTTCAATAACTAGTTGACAGTAAATTTCTTACTTCAACATCCTGGAGTTAGTTAATTGGTTGACAGTTTAATTAGTTTGTGTGGATTTTTGATAACTTGTGGACGATATCATTGCCCAAATGGACTTACGATTTGTTTATATGTATGCAGTCATAGGCCGTTTTTGGAAGTGGTAGAATTGAATATAAAGTTGCCTTTTNTTCATTCAAACCCAATGGTTTATAAAAACACTTGAGGCGAGAATTCAGTTCAATAACTAGTTGACAGTAAATTACTTACTTCAACATCCTGGAGTTAGTTAATTGGTTGACAGTTTAATTAGTTTGTGTGGATTTTTGATAACTTGTGGACGATATTATTCCCCAAATGGATTTACGATTTGTTTATATGTATGCAGTCATAGGCCGTTTTTGGAAGTGGTAGAATTGAATATAAAGTTGCCTTTTNTTACGATTTGTTTATATGTATGCAGTCATAGGCCGTTTTTGGAAGTGGTAGAATTGAATATAAAGTTGCCTTTTCTTAATTTTTTTAAAATAAATTTCTATACACAACGCTCTTACAATTCTTGATTTCAGATTAATTGTTTTATCTCTGCTACTATTTTCGTGTGTTTACATGATTAGCCCATGTCGTCGTGATTTATTAGTTACAACCGTTGGTTTCAACTGCACTTTTTGTGGAAAAAGTTAACAGATTTCATGTTATAATAGTCTAGTTACACACACGATCGTATATCTATTTACAATGNTTCATGTTATAATAGTCTAGTTACACACACGATCGTATATCTATTTACAATGTTGACATAATAAGTGTATAAAGAGAGTCCGGGAAGTAGAAGCACAAATTTGAAACTGAAATTGCAAATCAACCAATAAGTATACTGGAATGAAAATTTGTCATAAACATTAACAATATCCGGTTGTTTCAAAGGCATCGCCACCCCCCTTGACTCTTTTGAATCCGATTCCTCGAAGGTTCTATTTATTAGAAAAATTTAACAAGAGTGTATCATATAAACCAAATATGCATAGGAGATGGGGGCAGCAGACTCCTGATGGATGTTGCATCAAGAGATAGGAATTTTTTTTCGAATAGCAAATAAGTATCANATGGGGGCAGCAGACTCCTGATGGATGTTGCATCAAGAGATAGGAATTTTTTTTCGAATAGCAAATAAGTATCAAGGTTAATGACAAAATTCTCATGAGATGGTGTGTCGACGGGTAACTAGGCTATTCGTGGATTAGTAATGACATGAATTGTTTATTAACAAAACAAAAATATATAAGCAATGGTCCCGATTGAATGAAGGGACACTGGTAGCTGCTCCACTTATTTTAATAGACAACTAGCTTCAAAAGGAAACAATCAATTATATGGTTTTATTTGCTATTCTGCAAACGAGAAAACATTTACATTCATTTCATTTGAAAAATAAATCCTTATAATGTGATAGCGCTATTGAATTTTCCCATAAACGGATCTCCAATGTATGGAAGTGTCTTGAGTTTAACATGTTTATTTATATATAACAATTACCACTTCCNCATAAACGGATCTCCAATGTATGGAAGTGTCTTGAGTTTAACATGTTTATTTATATATAACAATTACCACTTCATTTCCACCCCGTACGTCGTGGGACTTCATTATATTTGGTCTTTGAGAAATTTTTTTTTGGTTCTTGTCGTTTTTAGAATTATAAGATTCAAATATATAACTTTTGCTAGGTTAAAAAATTTAATATATATTTAACTTTCTTTGTTTTACTTTTTGACCTTTAGGACTTAGGTGCTTTGTAATTGAAATTAATTTTTACTGTATTTTTTAATTATGATGTTAGTGTAACTTTAATTCGTCATGGTCGGAACNCTTTCCACCCCGTACGTCATGGGACTTCATTATATTTGGTCTTTGAGAATTTTTTTTTTATTTCTTGTCGTTTTTGGAATTATAAGATTCAAATATATAACTTTTGCTAGGTTAAAAAATTTAATATATATTTAACTTTCTTTGTTTTACTTTTTGACCTTTAGGACTTAGGTGCTTTGTAATTGAAATTAATTTTTACTGTATTTTTTAATTATGATGTTAGTGTAACTTTAATTCGTCATGGTCGCAACTGTCGGACCGAAAAAGGTCCGACAGTAGGGAATTGGGAAACCTGGGCAACTTGGGTAAATGTTTTGGATTTTTTGGGGATGTGGTGGAAGTCGGGGAAGGGTCAAAGAAAGTAGGGGAAAGTCAGGGATGGGTACTAGAGAAAGTAGGGAAAGTTAGCGACACACAAAAGGGAGGGTCGGAGGTCAGGGGGTCACAAAACGGAAAGTTGGGGTTCCCAAGGGAATCTTCACTTATCCAAGACCAAAAAGCGAAATCCAAAAAGAATAGAAAAGAAAAATGGTGGAGGTGAGGAGTTGATGGAGAGAGATCCTGATAGAAAATGAGGATCTTTTTGTAGGTTTAGATGCGTCGTCTGGAGAGACGTTCCATACGACGAGTCCAATACACTATCTATGGTACAAAAAGTAAAGAGAAGAAGAAGAGTGATGGGTTTTGAAGAAAGTGGGAGAATCCACTTTTCCATCCGACACATCAAGCTTTGGGTTTATGCTGCCGTTAGAAACATCAACTTAAGTTTCCTGCTGTTCTAAGTATTTTCTCTTACAATCTCAACCAATTTTTGTGCAATATCTAGAGAATTTGGTGTCAATACATGACTTTTGGATGCTTTTCACAATATATTTTCCTATTGACACAACGAAAATTGGTATTGTAGTCATGGGTAGATTACTTGGAGTCTGTGTGTTCCATGAATCAAATTTTGCAATCATAATTTGGGCGGGGGTTCCAATTGCTATAGCCATACCTAGAGAAATATGGTCACTCATTGCCACATAAGGAGTTTTATTAGTACATGAGTGCAACCGAGAAAACATTACATTCGTTTAATTATAGGAATAAAGTTGTATATTGTGATATCGCTATTGAATTTTCCGTTACAAAAATCTTCACTGGATGGAAGAGTTTTGAATTTAGCATATTGATGCAACTACTGCTTCCCTCCCGCCCCTTCATATACAAGAGCCTGATGGGAATTTATTGCATTTGGTCTTTGAGAAACTTTCTTTTTTGTTCTTTTGATTGTTGGATTTATAAAATTGAAGTAAATAACTACCTTAAGTTAACAAATTAAATAGTGCACGTCAGAAACAAGCAGACATTGGAGAAAGGTTTCACCTCACCAAAACCACATATAATTGTAATTCGCCAGTAAAATTTAAACCATTGCACTGACAATGTATAAATTAAATTTGGAAAACTAAATTAAATGTTAAATAATAGTTTAACATCAAACTATAAGTGAATTAATATTCACATTCAATGGCAAAATTACCTCTGAATATTAGTTCTACCACTTTGGCTCACGCTTGTAGTGTCAACTTCTTTTTGCTCCGAAAACACATGACTATAATCAAGAAATTGGAATGACCATTTTAATATAAAAAGTATTCAAAAGTATTCGTCCTTTTTCGTAACAATAATGTTAATGATTGGCTGAAATGGTTATAAATTATAACGAATGAAACACTCATATTCAGGTTTAAGATGATTGTATTTGTCTAACCGAGACTTCATGACAACTTCTATTTTTATGTGTTAAATTGCCTACAATTAAATTGTTTCCCAATAAAATCATTANCTACCACTTTGGCTCACGCTTGTAGTGTCAACTTCTTTTTGCTCCGAAAACACATGACTATAATCAAGAAATTGGAATGACCATTTTAATATAAAAAGTATTCAAAAGTATTCGTCCTTTTTCGTAACAATAATGTTAATAATTGGCTGAAATGGTTATAAATTATAACGAATGAAACACTCATATTCAGGTTTAAGATGATTGTATTTGTCTAAGCGAGACTTCATGACAACTTCTATTTTTATGTGTTAAATTGCCTACAATTAAATTGTTTCCCAATAAAATCATTATTTTAGATCAACATTTAACAAACTCAACGTTTCTCAAAAACTTTCCACACATGAGTCTTTGGCATGTTTAACAGTAATATCAACTTGAAATAAACCGTTGTAAAGGACGTAAACATGTGTTGCAGTGCTAAAACGCTGGGAGAAATGTCAACGGTAAATAGATTTGGAGACATATTGGAAGGTAGATCGGGAAATTTTGCGGTAGGGAGGATGGGGTAGGTTAAGCTCAAGCTAAGTTAATGTCGGGGAGGGCTAATGTCTGGGCTGAGTAATGCCTGGAGTATTGTAATGTCTGGACTGGGTAGTGTCTGGCGTATTGTAAGGTCGGGGTCGGCTAATGCCNGTAATGCCTGGAGTATTGTAATGTCTGGACTGGGTAGTGTCTGGCGTATTGTAAGGTCGGGGTCGGGTAATGCCCGTTGTCGGGAAATGCTAAAGGTTGGGTCGTTCCAGGAGTCGTGGATTGTTTAGGGTTGCGTAATGTCTGGGTCGGNAAGGTCGGGGTCGGCTAATGCCCGTTGTCGGGAAATGCTAAAGGTTGGGTCGTTCCAGGAGTCGTGGATTGTTTAGGGTTGCGTAATGTCTGGGTCGGGCAATGCGTGGGGTAAGGAAATGCCTGGGCGCGGTTAATGCCTGACATATTGTAATGTCCGAGTTGGTTTACTCTCTGGGTCGGGTAATGTCTGGGGTATGGTAATACCCCAGACAACCCTTCTAACTGTAACCTTTGGCATAGAAGAGGTTCACCTCTACCATCTATTGAGTCTCCAACTGCAAATCCAATTCCTCCCTTATCACAAATTACTCCTCCTTCTCCTTCTAACGCGGAATCTGAACAATCCTTTAGTGACCTCACAAATCTCAACCGAGCAAATTGAATCATCACCTAGTTCATTAAGTACTATATACAGCCAGCCTATTGTATCNAATCATTATTTTAGATCAACATTTAACAAACTCAACGTTTCTCAAAAACTTTCCACACATGAGTCTTTGGCATTTTTAACAGTAATATCAACTTGAAATAAACCGTTGTAAAGGACGTAAACATGTGTTGCAGTGCTAAAACGCTGGGAGAAATGTCAACGGTAGATAGATTTGGAGACATATTGGAAGGTAGATCGG
The DNA here is from genome assembly GCA_002738285.1 of Holacanthella duospinosa. Taxonomy (NCBI): domain Eukaryota; kingdom Metazoa; phylum Arthropoda; class Collembola; order Poduromorpha; family Neanuridae; genus Holacanthella; species Holacanthella duospinosa. The sequence continues at coordinate 26,796 of NIPM01000564.1, forward strand.
GAAATTTTGCGGTAGGGAGGATGGGGTAGGTTAAGCTCAAGCTAAGTTAATGTCGGGGAGGGCTAATGTCTGGGNGACATATTGGAAGGTAGATCGGGAAATTTTGCGGTAGGGAGGATGGGGTAGGTTAAGCTCAAGCTAAGTTAATGTCGGGGAGGGCTAATGTCTGGGTGGGTAATGCCTGGAGTATTGTAATGTCTGGACTGGGTAGTGTCTGGCGTATTGTAAGGTCGGGGTCGGGTAATGCCCGTTGTCGGGAAATGCTAAAGGTTGGGTCGTTCCAGGAGTCGTGGATTGTTTAGGGTTGCGTAATGTCTGGGTCGGGCAATGCGTGGGGTAAGGAAATGCCTGGGCGCGGTTAATGCCTGACATATTGTAATGTCCGAGTTGGTTTACACTCTGGGTCGGGTAATGTCTGGGGTATGGTAATACCCACGGTCTGATAACGTCTGGCATATCGTAAGGTCGAGGTCGGCCTTAAGATGCCCGTATTATGCCCGTGGTCCAGTAATTCCCGGGGTCGGGTATAGCCCAGGGTCGGCTAATGAAAAGTTACTAGGTTGTTATGTTAGTAAGGTTGTTAAAAAGTGTGGGGTGGAGTTTTCGGCATGGGCTACCTTTTAGTGAAAACTCCATATTGATCCATCCATTGGTCATCGAAATATTCTAGTTATTATTTAACATGTAAATTCCCATAAGGCAAAAATTGAGTTTCGGGAAAAAACTAAAAAAAACTAGGTCAGAATTGTCGAATATTTCGAACTTGGCCGTTTCTATTGCATTACCTACCGATTAGTGAAAATCGCATCTCAATCCGTCAAATAGTTTTGGAGTTGGAACGCCGACGGACGGACGGATGGACGGACCGATGGTTGGAAGGATAAACGGATGAGTGGACGGACGGACGGATAAACGGGTGGATGGACGGACGGACAGACAGGCAGACGGACTTACGGACGGACGGAAATTATCCCCAAGTACAAACAATTCAGTGTTAACAGTTTTTCACCTGTTTACATTAATACTACCACACGTAAGCAATAAAGAAATGACACTTAAAAATATATAAATATTCCGCAAGCTATAAAACAACTTCCAAAATTAGATGTTACTCAAACGAACGAAGACCCCGACTCAAACAACGAACAGGATTAAATTATTTCAGATTTTGCTAAAGAAATACAAAGTTTAACCACTCCAAACGGCCCCTTTATGCAAACAAAATCAAAGCTCAGTAAATTAAAAATTCTAAATCAAAAGGGAAAAGCACCAGAACGTATAGAAATTCCAACCCTTCTAACTGTAACCTTTGGCATAGAAGAGGTTCACCTCTACCATCTATTGAGTCTCCAACTGCAAATCCAATTCCTCCCTTATCACAAATTACTCCTCCGTCTCCTTCTAACGCGGAATCTGAAGAATCCTTTAGTGACCTATCACAAATCTCAACCGAGCAAATTGAATCATCACCTAGTTCATTAAGTACTATATACAGCCAGCCTATTGTATCTGATGATGAGTTGAATAATTCGAATATTTCTTTACAAATTCCATAGTTACAACCAGGAATTAATACTCCTGCTGATCCAACAACACAAGCACCCAACACTTCAACACCAATTCAACCTCGTAGAGAAATTAAGTTACCGAGAAGGTTGCAAGATTATCATTTGTACTAATACAATCATGAAGCGTTCAAACAGTTACAATTTTCAGTTTCTATTGACAAATTATTCTTTTCTGTATGCATTTCCGCTCGTTGCAGAAATGGCAAATTTATTACAATAAAGATCCAATAATCCAAAAATATGGTAAAGTACCAATACAATGGTAAGTATTACGTCGTGGGCGTCTGATATTTCCATCTAACAGATTGATTCTTACAATTACTATTCAATCAAAAAATCTGAACGTATGAGTTTTTTTTTTTTTGGATCTTACTGCACGGAAGAGTATTAGGGTGCGAATTTTGTTAGCTTGGACGAATGTCAGTATATGGTTCATCTACGATCAGCTCCTAACGGAATACAAATGAAGCAACTCCAACCTGGCCTTTGGGGAATAAATGTCTCTATTACATTGAATACATACTGGTGGCCATATACCAATATCGACACAGTAACTAATTTTTATTACACGGTGGTGCATTCCACAGTATCAAACGAAAATGGGAGTATACTAGCCCCTGTTTGATTATCTGAACAATGTAGCGCAACGAAAGGCTACTTTCGAGCAAATGAGTATAGTTATCTGATTTGGAAACCAGAACAAGTAAACTATTGTAGATTGAAAATTACACCCAAACCCAATATATGTCCACAAATAAGGAACGTTTGACATGCCATATGGATAGCATTCCTCTTCATTTGACCCGTCCTAAATTGTATTGTGGACAATTGTGGGTAGGTATGTCTAAACAACACATATTATTTTCGCAAGACGTATTTGGGGAAATTAATCATCAAATATCTACTACCAAAGACTTTGAAAAAGCAGTGCAAACCGTGATTTCTCGACGTAAACGCGAAATACCAGTGTACGAGCCGTTAAAGAACAAAAAAGTAATAACAATACCACCCTTAGTAACAATTAAACCTTTTTTTTTTTTTTTTTTTATAAGTATTTTAATTTTAATTAGAACCATAATAAAATTAAAACTGATAGGGACTATAGGTAAAATAATAATTAAAGAAAGAATATTTCATCCAACTGTTTTCCTTTAGGCAACGTAACAATTAAACCTATAATAATGGAAATCGGAAAAACTCCAACGTATACACCAACGTGTGGAATATCACGAAACCGCTCAGACATAATATCAATCAACGCTAATCATTACCAAATTTCTTCGGACCTGACTAACACCTCTGATTCAAATATATAAAGTTTTAATAATAATGAGGATTCTGCTATGAGAACCTGCAATAAAGGAATTGCTTTTACTATTTTTGTTAATTAACAAGCTTTTATTTCAAAAAGATGTTTCGAAAACTACAAGGATTAATTGGTATTGAAAACATTAGGAATACAATGCGTCCACTTTTACATACTATCAAATTCTTTAAACAAATAACGCACATTAACCTGAATTGGTGTACAAGTACAGAGATTATCAAATAGCTGATGATCTTCGAACTCATTTACTATAGCAGCTTAATCTTAAGCACAATGAGACATGTTGATATCGCTAAATTATTAGCCTACTATTAAAATTCTAACAGTACGTTAGTTTAATATTAAGTTAATAGTAAATCATTATGGACATATTCATTAAAAATAATAAAAATGTCTCAGCAATTGCAGTACTTTTTCGCATTAATGACAAAAATCATTCACAAGTTAAAGTTAAAAGTTTCCTTACTGTCATAAGTTACCGTGTATGAAATCATGCGCTTTACTACTGCAGTTTTATAATCGAGTCGGTGTTTAGGTGGTAACAATAGAACTGCACAAGCATGCTTGTGGTTGGAGGATAATAAATACCGCAAAGTGAACACAATCATAGGAATAATTGAGGTATGTTATTCTAACAACAAATTAAACCAACAATTATGATACGAAATGCGAATATGAGGTATTGTTATCAATAGGGGTACTCAATCTGGTTTTGTAAACTTACAACTCTGTAAGTTTACAAAACTCGCACATGCACAGTTCAGATTTGTAAAGTTACAAAGTTACAAAGTCTGAGTGGGAAATTGTAACCAAGTTCGTGTTACTTTTTGTAAACACTGCTGCACGTTACTGATGCTTGGCCCTTTGGAAAACCATCAAAACTATGGTTACTAATGTACTTAACAGCTGACTCAAGCTGTGTATCAATAATAATTTGATTACTGTGAATACTCACCTGTTTTAAAAAAAAAATTCAAACAGACCCAGCTGCTTAGTGTATTGATTAAAAATTTTACTTTTTGTTGTGAAGATTAGGTTAGCAGATGCGAACGATAAATGGCTATTTTTAAATTTAAGAATCGATAATTACAAAAAAGAAGCAAAAAAAAAAAAAAAAAGGAACAAATCAAAAACTTTTCTATTTTGTAAACTAAAAACATGCCCTTTTGGTTTGTAAAGTTTACAAAGGCTTTGTAAAGTTACGAACCAATGAGGAGGCTGGAATTTGTTTCCCGCCAAATTTCTCTCTTGTAACTTTACAAACTTTGTAAACTTACAAAATTGTAAGTTTACAAACCTCAGATTGAGTACCCCTAATGTTTATTCACTCTTTATAATATTAGGTCTAAAAGGGCAGTAGTAGGTATAGTGGACAATGAGAGTAGAAATACAGCGACGAAAGGAGTAGAAGTATTAGCTGCACGGTTTACAGTTTAGCTTTAATACATTTAGTAGTTATTCTCTAGTATGTCACTACTGCTTCGTACGTAAAAGTGTAATGGCCTAAACTGAGTAATTATTACTAGAATTTAAAGACTTTAAAAAGTTAAAAATAATTAGAAACAATCGGGCAGAGATGGGACAGTAAGCTGGTCTACAGAAGGAATTTACATATCTCTTGCGTTTTGGTTTTACATGCCAACATTAATGTGAGATTTTACAAGTTAGTAGGAATAACAACTCTTTCGAAAAGTGGACCTTTCTGGTGGATATGTGAAAATTATCAAATTTTTCTTCATGATTGGAACAGTGTTCTACATTATGATTGACTCTCTGAAATAAATTCAAGTTTTTAGAATTATTATATTTAGAACAAATCCGNCAGTGTTCTACATTATGATTGACTCTCTGAAATAAATTCAAGTTTTTAGAATTATTATATTTAGAACAAATCCGTGCGCTGTACTACTATTCTTCAACTATGTAAGCAGCATTAATGCAAAAAAGTTTCGCTATTCCACCTCTCTTAACTTCACTTGGTTACAAGCATAACAGGTGAATCAAAATTAAACAAATGCAATAAAAAGAATTTGGAACATTGTGTTTATGATTCCTATTTAAATGTGATTATGATCGTGAGTCCAAACTATANCAGTGTTCTACATTATGATTGACTCTCTGAAATAAATTCAAGTTTTTAGAATTATTATATTTAGAACAAATCCTTGCGCTGTACTACTATTCTTCAACTATGTAAGCAGCATTAATGCAGAAAAGTTTCGCTATTCGACCTCTCTTAACTTCACTTGGTTACAAGCATAACAGGTAAATCAAAATTAAACAAATCCAATAAAAAGAATTTGGAACATTGTGTTTATGATTCCTATTTAAATGTGATTATGATCGTGAGTCCAAACTATATATGATGGTTATTATCCATTGTGCAAATTTCAAAAAGGATTTTCGCCGTAAAGGCGTTACGTCNATATGATGGTTATTATCCATTGTGCAAATTTCAAAAAGGATTTTCGCCGTAAAGGCGTTACGTCATCAACAAAGACTGTATTAAAAGAGATACGAGAGAAGTAAAAATATCTGATATGGCCAACTAAACATCCAAATCAACGTTGTTCAGAAAATTTCAGCTGGAGAAAAAATATTGAATAAGTCATCATAGTACCAACAATCTGAAATATACGTCTAACATATAGTAATTTTAGTACATATAAAGCTGATAAAATAGTAAGTGTCTCACTGCCGGTAGGATAGCCATGTTGATCGGATATAATTCTTTAGCTGTAAATTCCCATTTCCAAGTTATTATAACTTGGACAACTTCTTCCACCTAGAAAACTGGCATAAATCAAAACATGCGCCTTATAACATAATAACGTTTAGTTTACTTGTCGTATATATTGGTCATCCATGTCCAACCAATGATGTTGCTTCAACTGTAGTAGCTTTACCATTAAGTCTTGTTTAGAACGTTGGATCTAAAAGAACTATAAGTATTATAGTTCTAAGTAAATTGTTAATAATAGCCTTTGATATTATGTTTTGTAAATGAGATATAAGGAAAACCGAGCTAAGTTATGCACAAACATGTTGAACTTCGACGATGATTATAAGGTATATAATGTTAAAACAATCAATTAGTAATCACTTATANGCACAAACATGTTGAACTTCGACGATGATTATAAGGTATATAATGTTAAAACAATCAATTAGTAATCACTTATACTCTATATTTTTCTGGTCGGAAAAAAAGTGTCTTCAAATCAGATTTGATTAAAGGAAGTAAACATAAACTTTAAATTAACCAACATAATAACTTAACGTTTGCGATGGATTTCCTTGAGATTTTGTAAGATTTTTATATGAATCTTCCCAAAACCATCTTGAACAATGCTCAAATAATTATTACATCGATTTGACCTTGGCCTGACTTCTAAAGTTAACGAATTTAAAATTGATTTGGCAGATTTACACCGAACTCCACAAGTGAGCAACCAATAGTGAATAGTNCACAAACATGTTGAACTTCGACGATGATTATAAGGTATATAATGTTAAAACAATCAATTAGTAATCACTTATATACTCTATATTTTTCTGGTCGGAAAAAAAGTGTCTTCAAATCAGATTTGATTAAAGGAAGTAAACAAACTTTAAATTAACCAACATAATAACTTAACGTTTGCGATGGATTTCCGTGAGATTTTGTAAGATTTTTATATGAATCTTCCCAAAACCATCTTGAACAATGCTCAAATAATTATTACATCGATTGGACCTTGGCCTGACTTCCAAAGTTAACGAATTTAAAATTGATTTGGCAGATTTACACCGAACTCCACAAGTGAGCAACCAATAGTGAATAGTGGAAATCCGACCATTCTTTTCATTTCTGTATGGGTTGATCGCAGGATGTAAGTTAGGGCTCGTGTGCCTGTGCCACACAGTCAATTGTACGTTTGGTTGAACCGAACCGTTACCATAGTAGATGGGCTTGGGTTGGATTTTCAACTGTGGTGGTTGGGCTAGAATGGTTCAAACGATTCATTAGCTAAACTTATGAATTCGTGTTGACACCCGATAGTAATAAGAAACATATGTCGAAGTCATGGGTTCTAACGTGAGGATGCATAGTCAACCCAAATCCTCATTTTTCGCCTAAAGGATGGGCGAAAGTTTGTTTACTAATCTCATTATCGTAAATGCAATAAATTGTTTTTGAATAAAACTTAATTAAACGGATTCTCTTAGACAAATTTCGGTAAAAAGTGGAAGGTAAGAATCAGCTTAGAATTTTCGCAATGTCTTTGCTCATAATATATGTTTGTAGTCAATTTTAATTTTTAATATGATCATTTTTTCTTTTGTTTTTACACGGCTGATGCATAGAATACGTCAACAAAAAGCTGGACGGGTGTTCAGTTGAAGTGTATCTTATATTCATAAATTGTCTGTCGTAAACACACTTACAGCTAAAAAAATTCAAATCCAGATGCAGATCCACATCCCGTGCCAAATAAGAAAAACATGATATCGATCTAACATGGTCNACGGGTGTTCAGTTGAAGTGTATCTTATATTCATGAATTGTCTGTCGTAAACACACTTACAGCTAAAAAAAATTCAAATCCAGATGCAGATCCACATCCCGTGCCAAATAAGAAAAACATGATATCGATCTAACATGGTCACATCAATAATCTTTATGTAGCTGAGACTGATTGTTTAAAGTTTGAGTATAATGACTTTATGGTTGTAGTTGGCTCTTCATTGGAAGGACTTTTTAATGCTTTGACATGAAACGGAAACAGCCATTTAGGATACCTTTAATGTTCTTTCGTCGTACATCACCCTTGACCTTAATGAATCAGAAAAACTAAAAATATTTTAATTTTTAATATTCCAAATTTTTCGTCTCCTGTAATGAGACCCATCAGCTAGATTGTGCCACTGGGAATTTTTTAATCAAAGAGACGAGTTGAGGGGTTGCTGGAAAAAAAGAATTTTTAAACTTAATCTGCAATATGTCAGCCTGCACATTGTGTATTGCTTTTCGAACAAATTTACTGAACTAAACTCATCCAGCTGTTCTATCATCCAACTGGATGGGTGAGTGAGGGATAACTTATAATTGTTGACTGACGTTATATGGTCTCAAATAAGGAAAGTTTTGGGTTGATGTTATTTATAAAAAAGGCNCTTATAATTGTTGACTGACGTTATATGGTCTCAAATAAGGAAAGTTTTGGGTTGATGTTATTTATAAAAAAGGCCTATTTTTTAAGTTGTATCGAGTGGGAGAGAAAAAGTAGATTGGAAGTCGCCAGAAAAGTAGAGTCAGAACTGACAGTGGGTTGTGATCGAGTGGTTTTAGTGTTGGATGAGTTTGGTTTGGGATAGGTGTGAGTTGGGATAAATATGGGTTGAGTTGCGCCTACCTGTGGGTTTTCGGTTGGCCTATGGTTAAATAATTTGGGTATTAAAATGCCAATAGTCCCTAACCTCTACTCCGACGGTCATTGACCTTTACATGCTAATTCACACCAGTGAGTTATGAAGATTTGACTAAAAGTAACTATAAAAAACAGTATCAATTTAATCAGAGCAAATCTTGCCTTCCGCCTTTGAAATAACATATCAGATTTAATAACATCTAAAGTTGAGATCAAAATCTAAAATTGAGTTTGACGCACCTCGCTTGAATGTAATCAAGATCAGTATTTTATACAAGTCTGATGTATTGTATGTAACTGAGAAATTGTTTTTTCTTCATAAGCTTCTAATAAAACAGGATCCCTATACTCATCCTTCTTACCAGTTTAGTAGGTTTTTACCATTTTACCCCTACTTCTTTCATTGTATCGGTTGTCTAATTTGCCAACTGAAATTAATGTTTTATCTTTCTCTTTGAGAGTAGAGTTAGATTTTAGAGTGTCACCAACGCAAACTCTTTGGGTTGTGTGACATTACTTAATTAATTTAAGTGAATTAGTAAACGTTTACAGCAATGCGATTGAATACCTATAGAGAAGGTAATATCAATAAAATTAAAATGAATGAGTAACATGAAAATTATCCACATAATAGAAGTCGCAGAAAGATGGAAACGCAGAAAAATATTCACACAACATAATAGTCACAACGATGAATAGTCACAGTGGAAAATATTCACACAGAATATTAACTTTATAGAGAAAATGAGATATTAACAGCAAAAAGCAATTAAAATGAAGAGAATATACAGATTAATCGCTATATTAATTATAAATATTATTGGCAATGTCTCCGTTTGTGACTATTTATCGCTATGATTAATACTTGATGTGGTGTTTACTTTTCTGTTACTAATCTTCTGGGGCTTTTCTACTGTTATTGATTATTGTGTTACAAATAACTCCTTAACTACTTAAATCACACTATTCAGGCTTTATACCTAATGTACTACTTGTCAGCGATTGACTTCGCCACCGAATACCAAATACCAAAACAAAATGCAACCGAGAAACCTGACTTCTGACTAGTTGACAGAAGAACTAAAGAATGGACTCCNTGATGTGGTGTTTACTTTTCTGTTACTAATCTTCTGGGGCTTTTCTACTGTTATTGATTATTGTGTTACAAATTAACTCCTTAACTACTTAAATCACACTATTCAGGCTGTATACCTAATGTACTACTTGTCAGCGATTGACTTCGCCACCGAATATCAAATACCAAAACAAAATGCAACCGAGAAACCTGACTTCTGACTAGTTGACAGAAGAACTAAAGAATGGACTCCTGTTCTCCACTAATGACACGACAAACTCACTGAAGTGAGAACACAATAACAAAATGATGGCTACAAAATTTGCTTATTTCGTTAAACCAAGTTAGCCTTAATTTTTTCATTGGAAGAAGGTAAATGATACTAAATTTTTAGCACAGCAACTCAGGCGCTTAAATTTAGATTAACAAATCAATGTAAACGCAGTCATGTTAAATTTTGTGGTTTCAAACTACAAGATTCAGCAAAAGTGAATGCTATCCTTACCGACGTTGTCATGAAGCTTCCAAAGTATCCTAAGCCAATAAGGAAAAATGACGAATCATATATGTAGANCCTTACCGACGTTGTCATGAAGCTTCCAAAGTATCCTAAGCCAATAAGGAAAAATGACGAATCATATATGTAGAAGACACAAATTGGACCATAAAAAAAGTTGGGATCTGGTAGTCTGTATATCGACATGATAATATAAAAGGCGTGTTGAAAGATTAATATCAATGACAATGATCCAGCCACTGAAGTGAATTTTGTGAATAATTCAGTGATTTCGAAGAAATGGCTACAGTAAACTCTCAAGAGTTCTAATTTACAAAAATAATCTTTTCTGGCTTTAAAGTACATTTCATTACTGGAACTCGAAGATAAAATGTGACGAGTTTTTGTTACAACAGTTAGCTCTGTTCCAATATCAACACAAAAATCCTCAAATATGTGAATAAGTTTTACGCCTGTAAAGAATATAATAGCATTGATGTGTTCACGCGATAAGTACATCAAAAATATAACAAATGATACACATGACGAATACAACAGTTCGAGAAACGTTTTTGTTGATGCAAAAAATGTGGAATGTTTCTCAGAATAAAAGAATGTTAGAGTTCCTATATCTAATATTATGCCTTGCACTAAATTTATAACACAAATTAAAGTTACTATGTGATTTGTACGGTTTGATGGGTTTTTGAAAATAAAATTGAGAATATCCAATAAATCAGGAAAATAGAGAAATAATATAACACGAATCAATAAATTTCCTACCATGAATTGGACAACATTACCGNATAAATCAGGAAAATAGAGAAATAATATAACACGAATCAATAAATTTCCTACCATGAATTGGACAACATTACCATAGTCAATAACAAAATGTGATAGTTGTTCAATGGCGTGGCCATCATAGGCTGTAATGATATAAGCTATACCTGTTACCAGATTGAGTAAGAACAGTAATATCGAGTAAATTCCTATGTAACTAAAATTTTTGATTTTGGAAGTAATAGGATTCCTAAATGGAGAGGATANCCTATGTAACTAAAATTTTTGATTTTGGAAGTAATAGGATTCCTAAATGGAGAGGATACAAAGAAGACACCTGAAATCCAACCCAAAAATACTGACAATTTCCAATAAAACCAGAACAATTTCCTCAACATTTTCTACACTATTTAACTGTTCTACTGAAGCACTTCTTTGAACTAGTTTGAAAGTTATGAAGCTTTCAAACCAAGACGTCTGTAGTAACAAACTGAAGTAGATGAAATGCTTTTTTCATTATTATGTTGACTAAGAAGCTCTATGTGACAAGCATATGAGTCGAAANCTGAAGTAGATGAAATGCTTTTTTCATTATTATGTTGACTAAGAAGCTCTATGTGACAAGCATATGAGTCGAAAGCACTCAGATCAATTTCTATTGAAAAATTGTTCGATCCCTGGCTTGCCGAATGAATTATAATTTTATTAGTAACATTTTTGTCGTAACCTTATCGCAGCTACTTATTTCACCTCCTTGTGTTATGTAGTGAAGGTGCATGTCCTTTTCAATCCGTTTATCGTTTTAGTAGGATAGCAAGCCGCAGTATAATTTTCTGACGAGACAACTAGGCATTAAGCAGGGTGCTTTGGTTTAAACCAAGTGGTTTTAACCATAGTTAAATCCACTTGGTTTAAAAAAAGCCATTGGTTAAAACCGAAGTTAGTTAAAATAAAAAAATAGTACTAAACATGCTNGAATGAATTATAATTTTATTAGTAACATTTTTGTCGTAACCTTATCGCAGCTACTTATTTCACCTCCTTGTGTGATGTAGTGAAGGTGCATGTCCTTTTCAATCCGTTTATCGTTTTAGTAGGATAGCAAGCAGCACTATAATTTTCTGACGAGACAACTAGGCATTAAGCAGAGTGCTTTGGTTTAAACCAAGTGGTTTTAACCATAGTTAGANAGACAACTAGGCATTAAGCAGGGTGCTTTGGTTTAAACCAAGTGGTTTTAACCATAGTTAAATCCACTTGGTTTAAAAAAAGCCATTGGTTAAAACCGAAGTTAGTTAAAATAAAAAAATAGTACTAAACATGCTCAAATTTTATCTTCCATCAACTCAAATGAATGAAAAATGGGGAAAACGTTTTAAAATTTGGAATTCCGTGAAGACAAGAACCAATCCGAATTTAGCATAGTCTAATAGGTGGTCAAAACTTGTGTATATAAAACCCAGTTAATCGCGCCATCATGTACACTGAATAGGCTGCGAAATTTGAGTAAATAATTCAAAAAAAATTAGTAATTAATTCCAATGTGTCCAAAGTTTTAAAATTTCGTGAATTAGAATGTCAAATTTAATATAATATCAATTTTAACCAAAAAGTTGATTGTTAAGTGTTTATTGCTTTTTTTTCCAAAAAAAAATCCCACCCTGTTACTAAGAATGATCGCCCACAATCTCCAACAGTACAGTAATTTGGAAAGTAATCAATTCTAGAAAATGTTGAAGAAAAACCAGCAGTATTTACTGTTTTTTTTTTCATTATTTCCGTTTTCAAACGGAAATGCTTCATCACTTATGTGAAGCAAAACCTACTCTCGAACCAAATAGCATTGAGCCCTCGGCGTGATTCGCGTATTACAGTTTTCCAATCAAACATCTTAAAATTAGAGTTGTGTGCGGTAGTCATTCAATTGTATTATGATTTAGTCAGCGAACGACATGGCATCAAAACTAAAAAAATTTCTAAACAGATAGTGCTATCTATAGAGTTTTCAAATCTTAGAACAGGATTTTTGGTAGCTTTGATTAATTCCATGTTACTTACAATTAGTCTTTCGCGAATCCAATATTTCTTTTTGAGCCTTGTATCATTTAAAACAAGTTGGCTGCATTTATTTCGTTTTTGATTTGGAGAGTCCAGATTTTATCACAGTAAAGTATGTCGTACCTTGTGTCCCGGAAATGTTTAATGTGGCGCAAGTAGTATTCACGCTGTGCTGATGTCATTCCATTCCAGGAATACAGGTTTACTGAATAATTTACGATATCATTTTCTGAATGTCTCTTTACCAACTCTTGGAATGTTGTCACCTTCTAAACACTTTTAGTGCAAGTTTTCATTGTAGAATACGCATGACTTTCATAAAACCGATGAGAGATTTGTCTGATTACAGAGATTGTAAACCAAACAATTTGTTTTGTGTGATTATCAGGTGTATCGTTTTCGAATTTGGTGGTAGAACTGTGAATGCCCTTTTTACGTTAAGACCACCTGCTACAGCAGTGCCTGATTCACAATTCTAATTCCAATTTTTTCCAGAAACTTCTTGGGTGTCTCCAGCCCAATACTTTGTATACACTCTCATTAAACATAATTAGAAACTGTGTCACCTTTGGTTTACTGTCTATTTGAATTTTTGATGGCAAGCTGAAATTAATCAAAGAATAAAGACTTATCTGAATCGCAAATTAAACTTTTTAACTGCAACGCCTAAAAATTTAAATGAGAAAACGCGCACATCTCTAAATGAAAAACAGAAAATCTCGCGGCGAGAACTTCGTAGACTCAATGCTATTTGGTTCGAGAGTAGAGTAGCCAGTACGTTTCGGTTCCCTAGTTTATAGGCGACTTTATAATTCATTCATATATTCTTTCTACGGATTGGTTCACAGTTTGTCTAATTTGAGAGTACGAGTTCTCTTTCATCTACACTTTTAGACGATACAAAAAATTTCTCACACATCCCTTATTTTCAAAAGCTGTGGTCGTCCTATTATGTAAAAGTCCACTTCATGCTCTAGCTCAATACAAATTCTAATATTATTATATTGATAAGGAGAGAATGACTCAGCCAAACAATTAGACTCTTCTGAAGACAGTCATCTCTTTAATTCAAGAGTAACAAAATGAAATAAGTCTCTCAAAGAAAATGGATTTTTGTAGGCATAGGTGGGCGATTTGGGTACGGCAGGTACGCCTTAAATACGGCGTACCCCGTACCTAAGTTATGGTTACTTAAATTTTTGCCAATACAGTAGTTCTTTCGCTTTGGCCATTACAGTACCTGTGATTGTTGGTGTCTGATGAGGAAAGTCTGTAATACATTTGCAGTACAATCACTTTCGAAGATACCGATTTTGAGGGCCTTAATAAAAAGTTAACCAAGAACATGCCAACCTAGGTTGATCAAATTTCGTCATGTAAACTTGGTCAGCCTTTCCTCAGTCGGCATTTTCCTGGTCAGNTTGATCAAATTTCGTCATGTAAACTTGGTCAGCCTTTCTTCAGTCGGCATTTTCCTGGTCAGCATTTTAGTATAGCCCTCAACATAGATTCTTCGTTTCTAATGTTATAATGTTACAGTGGGAATANTCCTGGTCAGCATTTTAGTATAGCCCTCAACATAGATTCTTCGTTTCTAATGTTATAATGTTACAGTGGGAATATCTGGGGAGTAGGCAATGACACCGAAATTCACTTCACTACCTTTAGAAACAAAGAGATCGATTTTTCGATGACAAAATACTGACCAAAAAATTGGTCAGATTTTGATAACTAAATTATTATTATTTAAATTAGTAATGAATATAGAGACNAATACTGACCAAAAAATTGGTCAGATTTTGATAACTAAATTATTATTATTTAAATTAGTAATGAATATAGAGACAAATTTAAAGAAATAAAAATGTTTTTCTTTAAAATATTTGTTTAATTTCCAAAAAAAATTTTTTTTTAATTCATCTCTTTATTTATTATTAATTTAAATATTAATTTGGTTATCTAAATCTCATAACTCATATCTTCATGTTATCCTAATTCCCGTCCTATAATCCGCCCTCATCTATTATCCGCGCAGACTTTTAGCGCCATAAAAGTTTATTGTACTATACAATACGCCGTCGCTGATAATCCACATTGGTTTATTGTTTTATTTTGATGATTTTTAAATATTAGTAAAAAAATTAGTCTAAGTAAACATCAAAAACGATAATGAAATGAGCTTCTCAACAAAATGAATTCGAACACTTAACCTGCCTACGAGCATAAAATTTCAAACTCGGAAGCAATGGAGGAGATTGATCATGAATAAGTTTCAACCAATCAAATGGAAGTCGAGTCGGATTTGGAAAATGAGCTAATCGGTGATGAATATGGCGGATGGGATTACTAAATTAACCAAAACTAATTTTTGCATTTAAATGTTTTTCCAATAATTTTCAATAAAATGTAGATATTTGATAATCCGCCCTCGTTTATAACTCGCATCGCCATTTTTTGCTAGAGTAAGACTCAATATCGTTAGATAATCAACCAATTATACACCGGGAATTAGAGTTACTTAATATACATCAAAGTGGGTAAAACAAAATCATATAATTAAAAAATAAAATATGAACATCTAATTATTTATTTTAATTATTGATNGTATATAAAACCCAGTTAATCGCGCCATCATGTACACTGAATAGGCTGCGAAATTTGAGTAAATAATTCAAAATAATTAGTAATTAATTCCAATTTGTCCAAAGTTTTGAAATTTCGTGAATTAGAATGTCAAATTTAATATAATATCAATTTTAACCAAAAAGTTGATTGTTAAGTGTTTATTGCTTTTTTCTTCCAAAAAAAAATCCCACCCTGTTACTAAGAATGATCGCCCACAATCTCCAACAGTACAGTAATTTGGAAAGTAATCAATTCAGAAAATGTTGAAGAAAAACCAGCAGTATTTACTGTTTTTTTTTTTCAATATTTCCGTTTTCAAACGGAAATGCTTCATCACTTATGTGAAGCAAAACCTACTCTCGAACCAAATAGCGTTGAGCCCTCGGCGTGATTCGCGTATTACAGTTTTCCAATCAAACATCTTAAAATTAGAGTTGTGTGCGGTAGTCATTCAATTGTATTATGATTTAGTCAGCGAACGACATGGCATCAAAATTACAAAAATTTCTAAACAGATAGTGCTATCTATAGAGTTTTCAAATCTTAGAACAGGATTTTTGGTAGCTTTGATTAATTCCATGTTTCTTACAATTAGTCTTTCGCGAATCCAATATTTCTTTTTGACCCTTGTATCATTTAAAACAAGTTGGCTGCATTTATTTCGTTTTTGATTTGGAGAGTCCAGATTTTATCACAGTAAAATATGTCGTACCTTGTGTCCCGGAAATGTTTAATGTGGCGCAAGTAGTATTCACGTTGTGCTGATGTCATTCCATTCCAGGAATACAGGTTTACTGAATAATTTACGATATCATTTTCTGAATGTCTCTTTACCAACTCTTGGAATGTTGTCACCTTCTAAACACTTTTAGTGCAAGTTTTCATTGTAGAATACGCATGACTTTCATAAAATCGATGAGAGATTTGTCTGATTACAGAGATTGTAAACCAAACAATTTGTTTTGTGTGATTATCAGGTGTATCGTTTTCAAATTTGGTGGTAGAACTGTGAATGTCCTTTTTACGTTAAGACCACCTGCTACAGCAGTGCCTGATTCACAATTCTAATTCCAATTTTTTCCAGAAATTTCTTGGGTGTCTCCAGCCCAATACTTTGTATACACTCTCATTAAACATAATTAGAAACTGTGTCACCTTTGGTTTACTGTCTATTTGAATTTTTGATGGCAAGCTGAAATTAATCAAAGAATAAAGACTTATCTGAATCGCAAATTAAACTTTTTAACTGCAACGCCTAAAAATTTAAATGAGAAAACGCGCACATCTCTAAATGAAAAACAGAAAATCTCGCGGCGAGAACTTCGTAGGCTCAATGCTATTTGGTTCGAGAGTAGAGTAGCCAGTACGTTTCGGTTCCCTAGTTTATAGGCGACTTTATAATTCATTCATATTCTTTCTACGGATTGGTTCACAGTTTGTCTAATTTGAGAGTACGAGTTCTCTTTCATCTACACTTTTAGACGATAAAAAAAATTTCTCACACATCCCTTATTTTCAAAAGCTGTGGTCGTCCTATTATGTAAAAGTCCACTTCATGCTCTAGCTCAATACAAATTCTAATATTATTATATTGATAAGGAGAGAATGACTCAGCCAAACACTTAGACTCTTCTGAAAACAGTCATCTCTTTAATTCAAGAGTACCAAAATGAAATAAGTCTCTCAAAGAAAATGGATTTCTGTAGGCACAGGTGGGCGATTTGGGTACGGCAGGTACGCCGTAAATACGGCGTACCCCGTACCTAAGTTATGGTTACTTAAATTTTTGCCAATACAGTAGTTCTTTCGCTTTGGCTATTACAGTACCTGTGATTGTTGGTGTCTGTTGAGGAAAGTCTGTAATACATTTGCAGTACAATCACTTTCGAAGATACCGATTTTGAGGGCCTTAATAAAAAGTTAACCAAGAACATGCCAACCTAGGCTGATCAAATTTCGTCATGTAAACTTGGTCAGCCTTTCCTCAGTCGGCATTCTCCTGGTCAGCATTTTAGTATAGCCCTCAACATAGATTCTTCGTTTCTAATGTTATAATGTTACAGTGGGAATATCTGGGGAGTAGGCAATGACACCGAAATTCACTTCACTACCTTTAGAAACAAAGAGATCGATTTTTCGATGACAAAATACTGACCAAAAAATTGGTCAGATTTTGATAACTAAATTATTATTATTTAAATTAGTAATGAATATAGAGACAAATTTAAAGAAATAAAAATGTTTTTCTTTAAAATATTTGTTTAATTTCCAAAAAAAAATTTTTTTTTTAATTTATCTCTTTATTTATTATTAATTTAAATATTAATTTGGTTATCTAAATCTCATAACTCATAACTTCATGTTATCCTAATTCCCGGTCTATAATCCGCCCTCATCTATTATCCGCGCAGACTTTTAGCGCCATAAAAGTTTATTGTACTATACAATACGCCGTCGCTGATAATCCACATTGGTTTATTGTTTTATTTTGATGCTTTTTAAATATTAGTAAAAAAATTAGTCTAAGTAAACATCAAAAACGATAATGAAATGAGCTTCTCAACAAAATGAATTCGAACACTTAACCTGCCTACGAGCATAAAATTTCAAACTCGGAAGCAATGGAGGAGATTGATCATGAATAAGTTTCAACCAATCAAATGGAAGTCGAGTCGGATTCGGAAAATGAGCTAATCGGTGATGAATATGGCGGATGGGATTACTAAATTAACCAAAACTAATTTTTGCATTTAAATGTTTTTCCAATAATTTTCAATAAAATGTAGATATTTGATAATCCGCCCTCGTTTATAACTCGCATCGCCATTTTTTTCTAGAGTAAGACTCAATATCGTTAGATAATCAACCAATTATACACCGGGAATTAGAGTTACTTAATATACACCAAAGTGGGTAAAACAAAATCATATAATTAAAAAATAAAATATGAACATCTAATTATTTATTTTAATTATTGATTAAAAATTATCTAATTTGATAAATCTGATGAACTAGTTTGGAGTAAATAAAACTAATATTTTTTAAAATATTTTTAAAAATCTCTTTATTCTATTTCTGTAGCATAATATTTCATTCCTAATGGGTGGGCTCGCGAAAAAGAGTGTTTTGTTCTGGAACATTCTTTTCTGAATTTGGTCTGTTTCTGTTGTGTCAGTTGTTCGTTATTTTTATCAGCATCCATGCGTGGGAGGTTTGTTATANAAATATGAACATCTAATTATTTATTTTAATTATTGATTAAAAATTATCTAATTTGATAAATCTGATGAACTAGCTTGGAGTAAATAAAACTAATATTTTTTTAAATATTTTTTAAAATCTCTTTATTCTATTTCTGTAGCATAATATTTCATTCCTAATGGGTGGGCTCGCGAAAAAGAGTGTTTTGTTCTGGAACATTCTTTTTTGAATTTGGTCTGTTTCTGTTGTGTCAGTTGTTCGTTATTTTTATCAGCATCCATGCGTGGGAGGTTTGTTATANTGAATTTGGTCTGTTTCTGTTGTGTCAGTTGTTCGTTATTTTTATCAGCATCCATGCGTGGGAGGTTTGTTATAAAACCCAAAAAGCTTAGCTTTATAACAAGCGGTCTTCATTCACCCTGGTGTTTATTATCGTACAAAGTCCTTGAAAAATGTGCATCATTGATTGTCATGGCTTCAAACGAGCAACAGACTGAATCGTCTGCTCTTTGAGCATTTACGCTCTCGCCGAAGATTCCCAGCGGATTATTAACCAGAAACTGGTTGCCATTTCTGATCAAGCAACACCAGTTTTTGATTTATCAAGCGGGACGCCTTGGTCAAAACATTGACTCGTGAAAACTTGTCTTACCTCGAGTATGAAAGAGAGCTGAGGGAATTGGTTCGGGGCCTTAACGTCTTGTACGTCTTGCTTTACAGCTGAGAATTTACAAGAGGATCATTTGAAGGAGAAGTCACACTGAGGTTGCCAGGCTACCTTAAAAGCAAAGTAAGACTCTTATTCAATATTGAATTGCATATAATTTATGGCAACAAAAAGTATTTTGTGACTCATTTCAAGCCAAAGTGCAGGAGTATGTTTTTGAAAGGGTTGTCTAATAAAACNAACAAAAAGTATTTTGTGACTCATTTCAAGCCAAAGTGCAGGAGTATGTTTTTGAAAGGGTTGTCTAATAAAACTACAAGTACAAATCGATTTTTTAAGCGCTCATCTATTGAAACTAATGAGTTCGTTGATTCATTGTTAGTTACGAATTCGGATAAACCTTTTTGGAAAATTATCCGGATAGACTATTCCTAGAAATAGTTTATCGCCTCCCCAAAATTGCGGCCTATCTTTATCCGCAACTTCCATAGCTATAACATACAGTGGACCTCGGCTATAATACTTTGCGGATCGCAAAAATTGTTTTTTTCTAGCCGATGTTCATTATAAGAGATTTATTTAGCACTATATTCTGACTAGACCTAATGAACTACATTTNAACAAAAAGTATTTTGTGACTCATTTCAAGCCAAAGTGCAGGAGTATGTTTTTGAAAGGGTTGTCTAATAAAATTACAAGTACAAATCGATTTTTTAAGCGCTCATCTATTGAAACTAATTAGTTCGTTGATTCATTGTTAGTTACGAATTCGGATAAAACNTAATTAGTTCGTTGATTCATTGTTAGTTACGAATTCGGATAAAACTTTTTGGAAAATTATCCGGATAGACTATTCCTAGAAATAGTTTATCCGGAGGGGTTTTAACGCCGGATAGAATATCCGCAACTTCCATAGCTATAACATACAGTGGACCTCGGCTATAACACTAAGCGGATCGCAAAAATTGTTTTTTTCTAGCCGATGTTCATTATAAGAGATTTATTTAGCACTATATTCTGACTAGACCTAATGAACTACATTTTTGTATTAATGACATAAAGGATTTTATTATATACGCCTTGTTATAGCAACATATCCAACAAGTTCCATTGTAGTTCAAATTTTTTTTCACTTCTAGGGGAGAACTAAAGCGTTTATTGCGTCAGACCAATTCCCCACGAGTGGTTGCCAACAATGCGGACCCGTTCCGTCTAAAAATCTTCCACTTCAATTCTCATAACCAGAAAAAGGCCACAAAAAAGAAGACAACAGGCAGAGCCCGAGAAATAAAGACAACAACCAAAATCTACTTCAATCACGTTGAGGGAAAGTTCCTCTACGATGAGCAGCAGCCAATATGGAACGTTCACCTTGCAAGGAGAATGTTGTCTCACTTATAGCAAGTCAAGAGAACCAAGTCGACATGCCAGTGGATTATTGGGTTATGGATTCAATGTCAACACATCAAGGTTTCTTGGCACAAGATAAGGAACTATGGCTAACTAAGCCTCTGGAAAATCCTCTTAATGATTAAATGAATTGATGATAAATCATTTATTCGAGGATTATAAGCCGGTTTTTAGTTTAATTAATTTTAGCTTTTTTGCAAGCTATAATGATAAACATACTTAGTGCAGATTCCAAAACAGTTTACTTGCCTGTGAACATCAATAATTCGACAGAGATGTTGTTCCTCACTACATTTCTCCATGCAAACGGGTTCAAGATACATCTTCACGAAACATAGTGCGTAAAGTTCAGTTCATCTAACGTTACCACCCAACCCCTATAAGAATGTGTAGATTTTCATTCGATGTTTCTGGAAGAGAAAGGATCCTTTCTCTTCCAGAAACATCGACGAATGAAATTCTACACATTCTTATTGTCCTCATTAATCAATTACCGTATATTACCGTGTATAAAGCGAACGAGCACTCGACTATAACATGCATGATTTTGTAGGTAGTTTCATTTTGAGTATAACGTACTCGTGTATAACGCGCAGCTCAAACTTGGATAATTTATTAAAAATTTGAACTTTTTCAATCCGTTATTAAAATGTAGCTGGATACTTCTCACAACAAAAACACAAAGAGTTTGAGGAAAGCGTACACTCCCAGGAAACACCGAATGCAAATATTGAGTAAAATTTTGGTGATAAATGTGATAGAATGTGATATTTTACTTTAAGTGAATACAACAGTCGGAAATTTTACGTGATAATATAGTTGTAACTAAGCAATGTGCAAATTATGGAAAAATATTTCGTTTTTTTAATGGTATCACTGTAACGTAAAAATCACCTAAGCTTTAAACGTGATAATAAAGAGAATCTGATGTCATGTGTGTTAGCGATAGTGACAGGCATCTGGTGACAGGCATCTTTGACATGCATCTGATGACTGGCAAGGTCAATTAAAAAGAGTAAATGTCTCTCGAGCTCATCAATTTAAGAATTAATTATTGAAATTCTTAAATAGATATTTTCCATACGTGTAGACCACCAGGTCTACACAGCGTAACAAAAGCAAAAATTACAATTTTATCATTTTATCCTCGCATATTCAGTCCCCGAACTATATAGTGATATTGTAATTACCTTACAATCTATGCTCAAACGATACCAAAATAGGAAGAAAACTTGACATATTTAACAAGAAAGTCCCATTCGCTTGACTCCAAATTTTGCATAGATATAGCAGAGGTACAACACTGTGATACAAGAATTTTGTGTGAAGTTTTAACAACCAATACTATAAATAGCAAATTCTTGGTTAAACAAGATGATCTATCTCGTAATACTGCTAGCTTCTGTTAAGGTACTCCTGCTTTCAGATATTCCTCAATTAGCTTANATTTAGCACTATATTCTGACTAGACCTAATGAACTACATTTTTGTATTAATGACATAAAGGATTTTATTATATCCGCCTTGTTATAACAACATATCCAACAAGTTCCATTGTAGTTCAAATTTTTTTTCACTTCTAGGGGAGAACTAAAGCGTTTATTGCGTCAGACCAATTCCCCACGAGTGGTTGCCAACAATGCGGACCCGTTCCGTCTAAAAATCTTCCACTTCAATTCTCATAACCAGAAAAAGGCCACAAAAAAGAAGACAACAGGCAGAGCCCGAGAAATAAAGACAACAACCAAAATCTACTTCAATCACGTTGAGGGAAAGTTCCTCTACGATGAGCAGCAGCCAATATGGAACGTTCACCTTGCAAGGAGAATGTTGTCTCACTTATAGCAAGTCAAGAGAACCAAGTCGACATGCCAGTGGATTATTGGGTTATGGATTCAATGTCAACACATCAAGGTTTCTTGGCACAAGATAAGCAACTATGGCTAACTAAGCCTCTGGAAAACCCTCTAAATGATTAAATGAATTGATGATAAATCATTTATTCGAGGATTATAAGCCGGTTTTTAGTTTAATTAATTTTAGCNAATGATTAAATGAATTGATGATAAATCATTTATTCGAGGATTATAAGCCGGTTTTTAGTTTAATTAATTTTAGCTTTTTTGCAAGCTATAATGATAAACATACTTAGTGCAGATTCCAAAACAGTTTACTTGGCTGTGAACATCAATAATTCGACAGAGATGTTGTTCCTCACTACATTTCTCCATGCAAACGGGTTCAAGATACATCTTCACGAAACATAGTGCGTAAAGTTCAGTTCATCTAACGTTACCACCCAACCCCAATAAGAATGTGCAAATTTTCATTCGATGTTTCTGGAATAGAAAGGATCCTTTCTCGTCCAGAAACATCGACGAATGAAATTCTACACATTCTTATTGTCCTCATTAATCAATTACCGTATATTACCGTGTATAAAGCGAACGAGCACTCGACTATAACATGCATGATTTTGTAGGTAGTTTCATTTTGAGTATAACGTACTCGTGTATAATGCGCAGCTCAAACCTGGATAATTTATTAAAAATTTGAACTTTTTCAATACGTTATTAAAATGTAGCTGGATACTTCTCACAACAAAAACACAAAGAGTTTGAGGAAAGCGTACACTCCCAGGAAACACCGAATGCAAATATTGAGTAAAATTTTGGTGATAAATGTGATAGAATGTGATATTTTACTTTAAGTGAATACAACAGTCGCAAATTTTACGTGATAATATAGTTGGTATCACTGTAACGTAAAAATCACCTAAGCTTTAAACGTGATAATAAAGAGAATCTGATGTCATGTGTGTTAGCGATAGTGACAAGGTATCTGGTGACAGGCATCTTTGACATGCATCTGATGACTGGCAAGGTCAATTAAAAAGAGTAAATGTCTCTCGAGCTCATCAATTTAAGAATTAATTATTGAAATTCTTAAATAGATATTTTCCATACGTGTAGACCACCAGGTCTTCTACACAGGGTAACAAAAGCAAAAATTACAATTTTATCATTTTATTCTCGCATAATCAGTCCCCGAACTATATAGTGATATTGTAATTACCTTACAATCTATGCTCAAACGATACCAAAATAGGAAGAAAACTTGTCATATTTAACAAGAAAGTCCCATTCGCTTGCCTCCAAATTTTGCATAGATATAGCAGAGGTACAAAACTGTGAGAAGATTGGCAAGTGGGTTTAGAGGTCTATTCAACAATGGAGAATAGTTACTCTGAAATAAACTAGAAATGTGAACAAGGATTAACAATGCATTCCTTGGCAGTATCTTATTGGATCAACTTCACATTATCATTTCTCTATGACGGTAATGGTATTGGGATCACCCAAGTTCTTTCATATTCTCAAAAACGTAGAGCACATTGTATTGTAACAACATATAAGAATTTTGTGTGAAGTTTTAACAACCAATACTATAAATAGCAAATTCTTGGTTAAACAAGATGATCTATCTCGTAATACTGCTAGCTTCTGTTAAGGTACTCCTGCTTTCAGATATTCCTCAATTAGCTTACCAACAGTTTGGATGTTCAAATAGTGGAAATTATGAGCATCATCTTCACTGCTTGGTTTTTTGTTACTTGGGTTAGCTTTATCAGTAGATTTTTTATATTTTGACAGTTTGATGTGATTGCACATTGATATGTATAAATTTTTATACTCACTTATACTAATATTTAACTTATGACTTGATAGTTTGTTTTAAAATGTTTGGGAGGTTGAATTATCCGGGCTTGGACAAATGGGGATCATGCGGCGGCGTATTTCAATGTGGATACGCACCTGAGGAAGGCATGATCCAACAACATACGTCCTAGCATGACTAAATAATCAGGAGGTTTCTGTGAGTCGATTTGACTTTTATTTCCCTGGTTGTAATTTAAGCCTTTCCTACTAACTTTCCAGTAGTGGAGATTAATTTTGTNGATTTGACTTTTATTTCCCTGGTTGTAATTTAAGCCTTTCCTACTAACTTTCCAGTAGTGGAGATTAATTTTGTAAAGTCTAAGTTTTTGTTTTTTGAAAAATACGTATGATATTAGTTAATAAATTAAGAAGAGGGTTAAAATAAAGGTGTGAGACGTTTATATCTTCAAGGATTCTCATCATCGGCGTCAATTTTTCAAAGTATGTGATATAGACACTCCACTGAGATGTTGTATTCACAGAATTATTTATTCGTTTTTGCTATTTAATATTCTTACTAATTATAGGATAAATTCTGTATCTATGTATTTATATGAGCATTTCCTAATTCAACCCTTAGCAAGTGTCTAGGTGTCTGTATATGTGTTTTAGCGCATGCGTGAAAACTTTTTTCCCCTATCCTATTTATTGTTTCCTTATTGCTTTCTTATAACTTCTTATGCTAATAGGCCTAGGCAGTAGAGAAATTTAGATCCGACAATGTATTGGTAATGTTTTGGGTTTCAGCAACAAAGGTAGAAGGGTTTAGGACTGTTTAGGATGTTTAGGATACTGGCTGCAGCTAATATTTCATTGATTGGTTTATTTTTGAACAGTATATTAAATAGATCAGATGAGGTGAATTATAACCCCATTATGTGTAGGTTTTTATTACGGTGATTACATGTTTATCGTAAGAAAATNTTTATTACGGTGATTACATGTTTATCGTAAGAAAATTTTTTGTACTTAATTATTCAACCTTTGGTTCTAAAATTTGTGTTTTGTGTAAATTGACGCCTAGCTATTTTGTTTTCTTAAGAAAACTCTAACGACGACTATTTTAAATTGTATTAGTTTTTTTTAGTTTTTGCTACGATTGTCAAATCATCGGTTTAAGAAAATGTATTTTTTGCTCCTTGAGGCTTTCGATTTCTCAAATGTTGTTGTCTTACCTTCGATGAATTGATTGAACATGTTTGGCTGACAAGTGCGCCTTACAAAACGCAATTGGTAATTTTGATTTTGGCAAAACCATCTGCTTCGCCTCTCTTATACTGTCCCCTCCAAAAATTGGAAGGACTGAATTCTCTCGATCACGCACTAAACTGTTTACGTGTTTTTTGATGAAATTACTATGGATACCAGGTTTTAAAAATAATTCTTTTAATTAACCTCGTACAAAAACACATGTCGATTTTTACAGTTTATAAAACCTATTCTTTCGAATTACAACGGTAATACAATGGAATCATTTCTTCATCTTCCTTGAGTGGTGATTGAACGTTTTTTTTTTGTATATCCATACCTTCCAAATTGCAATAGCAGTCAATACTAAATAAATTATGACAAAAAAGATTTTTTT
>NIPM01000564.1:53370-89045 GCA_002738285.1 Holacanthella duospinosa
AAGTAAATCGCTAGGTTAGTAATAATTGAAAATAAAAAGATAATATATGGCTGAAATCAAACTAAAAAGAATTTTGTGTTCGAACAGACGGACTTTTTTTTTGAATGGAACCACCATCTGGTGAAAAGCCAATTTAGCGTTTCCATTGGCAATTCATCAAAAAGCACGTAAACAGTTTAGTGCGTGATCGAGAGAATTCAGTCCTTCCAATTTTTGGAGGGGACAGTAGGCTTTTGCTTGACAGTATAGATTTTTAAATAATTGAATGAAGATACTCCTGCACAGGGTAAGGTATTCTACATAAAGTTATGATTGTGAACGACAAAAATGTTTGTGATTTACGAAGCTATTTGAGATATGTTGGATATTTTAGTTCTTTAATAACTACAGTTTGATAGGTGCTTTTAAGATCGATTATAATACTGTTATCTGATTCCACAGATTGGTAGACAACAACCTATAAATAGTAATCTCAACTCAGTTGAATACATCCAATGTAAGATAATTGACTAATTTTTACTTGTCGATCGCTTCCACATTAGACACATTTAACCAAATTATTGAACTATCAAATTTTTTGAGACGTATAGGCAAGGCGATTAAAAATGCTTGCTACGATTAAAGAACTCTACGGGTAACAGTCGGGTTTCAGTCATGAACTAAAAAGAAAGAAAGTTACCTATTTTCAAAATAACATTAAGCCTAATTAAATCGTAATAATGCCTTTACCTTAGTAATTCATATTGTAAAATGTCTTTTGGCAGAGTAAATACTTTTTGTTCATTTTCTCTACCCATTCCTTTCATGCTGAGAGTGTATAAATTAAGATTTGCACGCCAAATTTTATTCATTCCATCTTTAAATTTAAATGGGTAATGATAATTTTTTTTTGTTATAAACGTTTTAGTTAGTGGGTTTTTTTGTCCCACACCCATTAGCCAATGAAATCCTTCAAGACATTAAGTCTAGTTCCATTTTTAAAATTTCAACAATACTGTTATGATTACAGAAAAGAAATCCTCTAAACCCTGTCATTGAACTATAATAAGGTTAATTAGTTTATTGGAAACTGTAAATTCCAATGTCACTCGTACTGTCTCATGAACTCTCATTATCCTTGTTATTTCGCGCGTTCGATTAACTCACTGAATTAGTGAACCCATCATTCGCATAAATTATACTAATTCTTGTGCACATTTAGTTTAGTTAATCTCATTTACATTCTCAGGTTATGTAAAATAACTGAGTACATGTCCTGCTCAAAACCTATAAATACATGTAAACCTAAAAGGTCATCAGACTTGTTAGATTTATTCCTGATTCTGCTTTTGTCTGAGCACCAGCTCAATCTTTTCCATTAATAAAGGACATAATCAAAGTAACTCCGCTTTATATGTTCTTATTTAGTTCAAAAGTCTCACATTATAGAATTGAATCGACATGTTCAATGATTAGTTCTATAACAATATGAAATCGTTCATTTCTTATTGATATTCCACGATTCGCTGACCCAAAGTTTGTTCAATTACCGGAATTTACACAATATTATAGTTTATGTAACATTATATAAAAGACACCATGAGATGAGAATTATAGTATTTTATTATCTTCTCAAATATGATTTTATTCACTGTTAATCCATTTTTATTTTTTTCATCAAATCAACTTTTGCTTTAGTTTGAATGTAAAACCAAAATTCAGTTCTCAGTGATCCGAAGACAGAGTGCAATTACAGTTATAGTCGATAAACCAATGCGAACTCAATTGCTCCAGTTTATGAAGTTTCGTTAGGTCGGTAATTCTAAATTGAAAATATCGTGTACAGATAACTTACGACATGTGCAACAGAAGATTCAAATTATACTTACAATTCGGAAAATATATTTTGTATATAATGATGGCGTATGAAATTTTGAAATGCAAACCCATACGATACATTTTTATCTACATCAGTATAGAACGGTTCCGAGAATGTAACATAATCTTCTCTTTCTGGATTCATCGCAAAGGCTCCAATGCCGATATCCACTTCCTAATAAGACTTAAAATTCAAATAAATATTTTACGAGTGGTGTAAAACATGAACATTTTACATCATCGCCTATTTTCCCAATTCCACCATCCCAGGCGTCCACACCCTCTATAGGTTTCCCATACTCTTCTTCAAATTTGATGGTCATTTTCCCAATGTCTGAGTGCTCCCTAATGTATTGGAGCAAATCCATTACATATCCTGTATAACATTGCAACACTTTCTCTCCATTGTAATCCGCTATACATGAGTCGTTTCTTATGACAAAAGGAGGATCCTCGAATATACAAAAAAAAATGTTCTATATATCATTTTTTTAATGTGATAAATTGTGGACTTACAACAACAATTAGAACAGATAACCCAGGACCAGGATAATATGAATTCCAAGCTAGGTTGTCTTGAATATCAAATACTGGAGAATTATTTTTGGTGATATGTATGGTACCGACAGGCAAAATTTTGTTAGGAGTAATGAGCTTCATTTTAAAAACAGTATCAAGGAGAAGTACTTTCAAAGGACCAACATTAACAAACGGTCCAAGCATATTGTCATCAGAAGTTAAAATTCTTTCGAAACCAGTTCTAAAATCTACCTTAAACACATCGGCTTTTTTAGTAGTTGGTGCTTTCCACAATTCCTTCTTTCTAAGGTTGCTGAAAACAGATAAAATATTTCTGCTACATAAGTAACAGTTGATTTCATTTTTTGCTGACTAGGTATATATACCAATCTGTCACAGGACTTAGCCGAATCTTGCTAAAGTAGTGACAAATAAGAAATAATTAAAATTTCAAATAGTTTGGGTTGGTTGATAGTTTTTAAATGNAATTTCAAATAGTTTGGGTTGGTTGATAGTTTTTAAACGACTAGTTTACTTTATAGCGTCGTGAAATTTCCAATGGAGCTGGAACACAGGTAGATTATGACCCAATGAACAATGGTTAATTGGGAACTAAATTAATTTTACCTCTATCGTGGTCCTTGCAGATCCAATGCTCACATTGTAGAATCAGAAGTCCTCATCAAATTTTAACTGTAAGTACATTGTGACGCATGTAACAATGCGTGAATGGTAACCAAACCGGTTTTAGTAGTCAGGTTTTGGCGCGATTTGGAATCAAATAAGCATTATCAATGGAACAGTGTTTAAATTGGAAATAAACCAAGCTGACCTCTCTCGTCACACCAGGATGAATACAAGATTTATCATGGGGTATCTAACGGAATTTTAAATATATATGAAACAATGTTAAATGAAAATTATACTAGTTTGACCTTTCTCGGGACCTACGTAGATAAAAATAGTTAACATGGGACTGTAAGAAGTCTCCAAAAAATACAAAATCTTGCTAAAGATTAAGAAAAATTGAAAACAATATTGCGGTCATAACTCCTTTTCGAATAAAGAAATGCTCAAAATCTTGAAAAAAAGNAATGTTAAATGAAAATTATACTAGTTTGACCTTTCTCGGGACCTACGTAGATAAAAATAGTTAACATGGGACTATAAGAAGTCTCCAAAAAATACAAAATCTTGCTAAAGATGAAGAAAAATTGAAAACAATATTGCGGTCATAACTCCTTTTCGAATAAAGAAATGCTCAAAATCTTGAAAAAAAGNAAGAAAAATTGAAAACAATATTGCGGTCATAACTCCTTTTCGAATAAAGAAATGCTCAAAATCTTGAAAAAAAGATTTAAAAATCTTGCTAAAAATGAACGAAAATCTTTTTCACTATTTACAAAATTTTAAAAATAAGTAATTAATTTAGTGCATTCATGTAATTGAATAAAGTTTATACTATTTCTTCGATTATCCACGTAAAGACGGTATAATCCAAATGGATTCCAAATCGTGTTATAATCTGACTTGAAATTCAGGTGTTGTTTTGTCAACACTTGTGATACCAAGGAGAATTGGAGACGGAAAATCTGTTTGTTTACCGTGAAACATTGTCTATCTTGGTTTTGTAACACATTGCATTTGATCAAAGCTATCAATTTTTATTATTGAATATGGTAGCATTTATAGTAGACCTACTTGTCTTCGAACAAGCGACATTGCTATACCTAGATGATTTGCTAGTCTAAATATTCTATGCTACGTACCTGTAAGTTTCGACGGCAGCTTGTATTACATTTATGTAAAATAATTGATTCAAATTCTTTGTTTTGAATAGCTCCGTCGCATTTCCAATTGCTTCCCAAAAAAAAAATCTTTTTTATAGTTCTTGTTTACAAATCTCATTAATGACTATTAGGCATTGAATATTACCATCATTATTAGTGGGCTCTGGAGACACGAACATAATTTCTTTCATGAACTTTTGACATTTCAGAACTTCATTCACATGCTAGAAAGGAGAATAACTTAAAATTTATAAAATTAGGTATAATGCTTGTTAGTCAATAATAGTCTTTTATTAACACGAATAAAAAATTTCTTTTTCTTATTTACTAATGACTAAGTAGTCATTAGTAAATAAGAAAAAGAAATAACCTAACAACCTTTCAGNTTCTTTTTCTTATTTACTAATGACTAAGTAGTCATTAGTAAATAAGAAAAAGAAATAACCTAACAACCTTTCAGGATCAATAAAGTACTTTATTGACCCTGAACAGCGAAGCTGGAATCTTTATGCAACTGAACAATCCGTCTGTCACGCAGAACGTTTCTGTACCCTAAAACCTCGCGGAAAGGCCGCTCTAGCGTATTAGCCGCCCCCGCCTACAAGGCGCACTTTATTGATTGGTGTTTTTACTTCGTAGAAAGAACGCACCCGCAGATATGCCGCATTAGTTTTTTTACCAAGACATCATAGTTACGATAGATAGGAATGCAAAAATTATAATTACCCAATTGTACTAAAAGTTTGATGGTAATTGACGCAGATAGTGATTTTTAAAATAAAAATTTTGGATACAAAATAAATTCATAGTGGTTGGGTTAGTAGGCCGCTCACTTCTTGCTAAATTTAAATAACAGTGTAGTCCGGTTAAAGGGACTGAGATTATATAACCAGTTCATATTAATTGTAGTTGACTATTTCCAAAAAAAAATTAAATTAAGTCATATCACAGAACACGGCGGACTGGATGCTGGTTGCTNTG
Source organism: Holacanthella duospinosa (assembly GCA_002738285.1). Taxonomy (NCBI): domain Eukaryota; kingdom Metazoa; phylum Arthropoda; class Collembola; order Poduromorpha; family Neanuridae; genus Holacanthella; species Holacanthella duospinosa. The sequence goes on from NIPM01000564.1 coordinate 58,518, forward strand.
TAGTTGACTATTTCCAAAAAAAAATTAAATTAAGTCATATCACAGAACACGGCGGACTGGATGCTGGTTGCTTTGTATCAGAATTTCTGTACACATTTGTCTCTGTAACGTAATCACAACATGTCTATCTTGTTAATTCTGAATATACTTGCAACACCTTTATTTGAAAATAAATGCATGAAACCTAGCAAATTTATAAAACCTCTAGATCTCGTTTCAAACATGATGTCGTGTTTAAAACAATTGAAGATCGAGCAACTCTTCCTGACGTCTCTGTTGGAACTTTTCCGAGATGAACTTGACATGTTGAGTTGTGAGGTTAGACAAGTATCGTCCGTAAAAATATCTTTACAACCAAGAAAATACAGTTGATCAATGAAGTATATTGAGAAAGATGGCTTAAGAATTTGGATCGAGTTTCTTGTAAAACAATATTTTTTATCAACTAAAGTGTGTCAAAACTGTACATTTGTTTAGATACGGAAAGTAATCTATTCTGAGTAATTCTACAGTAAAATTTGCTTTTTTACTGTACGATACTTAACCTCGAACACCATAGCTGTGAGGCGTTTTTTGCAATATCAGATAGGCCGCCCTCGAGTATAAACCGCAGCTAACTAGTTGGCGTTCAATTTCAACGTATAAGCCGCGGCCTATCCGTGAGGTTTTAGGGTAGTATTGCGTTATTGGGACTGCACAANCTGTACATTTGTTTAGATACGGAAAGTAATCTCTTCTGAGTAATTCTACAGTAAAATTTGCTTTTTTACTGTACGATACTTAACCTCGAACACCATAGCTGTGAGGCGTTTTTTGCAATATCAGATAGGCCGCCCTCGAGTATAAACCGCAGCTAACTAGTTGGCGTTCAATTTCAACGTATAAGCCGCGGCGTATCCGTGAGGTTTTAGGGTAGTATTGCGTTATTGGGACTGCACAATTTCATGAATTGACATTAAGTTAAGAAATTTCTTTTCATTCGTACAGTTTTCCTGAAGAAAGCCGTGTTTTATTTTTATGCTCAATTTACTTCGCTAAAATTTTTCAGGGTTAAGAAATATTTTTGTTTGAAATAGCTTTGAAAAGTACAGAAATAGGGGCAAAGAATCAGATTTCCAGAATGAGAGTGAAAAGTTATAACATATTGAAAATCTAGTTTNGTATCCGTGAGGTTTTAGGGTAGTATTGCGTATATGGTGCACGTTATTGGGACTGCACAATTTCATGAATTGACATTAAGTTAAGAAATTTCTTTTCATCCGTACAGTTTTCCTGAAGAAAGCCGTGTTTTATTTTTATGCTCAATTTACTTCGCTAAAATTTTTCAGGGTTAAGAAATATTTTTGTTTGAAATAGCATTGAAAAGTACAGAAATAGGGGCAAAGAATCAGATTTCCAGAATGAGAGTGAAAAGTTATAACATATTGAAAATCTAGTTTTTCTAACATAGATATATGACGTCAGTGCTTCATTATAGTGTACACTATAAATTATATCACTACCTACTAAATTTTGTCTAGAATTTTTTTACCTTTGATATAGCCCACCAGGAGTATCGCTCATTGAGTAAATTTTCATGTTTGCCATCATAGTTAGATGCTGTTTTTAATGTTTTACGCATTTGAGATGGAACATCAATAAGAAATACCGTTTCTGCTCCTAAAAGTCTTACACTTTTCCTAATATTTACCCTTTGTTTTATATTTTCTATTCTAATTCTTTGTCCAGATCTTTCGTGAATTACACCTTAATTCAAAGTAAATATTTGATTTTATAGTTAACTGTTATGCAATTTTTGAAAATCTGACCTTGTTTTTGATTGCCAATTTGAAGCACAGACATGTGTATGGACCGTTTTATTACTATTTTCATCATTATATCCTGATACAAAGTTTCCGGTGGATGTAATTGAATTAAATATTTGTTCTGTGTTGTTGTGATTTGTTTCCATGGACTTGGAATGTTAGAGTGAAATTTCTTAGTTTTAAAGAAAATTTTAGTTGTAACAATTTACTTACTCAACAACATANGTTGGATTAAATATTTGTTCTGCGTTGTTGTGATTTGTTTCCATGGACTTGGAATGTTAGAGTGAAATTTTTTACAGAAATTTATACAAGTTTTAAAGTCAATTTTAGTTGTAACAATTTACTTACTCAGGAACAAAAATTTGATTTAAGTCCCAGTCGTTGGTAGATATAGCGGGAAAATGATACGCCTTTACAATATTTTTGGCGTATGCAGAATTGATTGGTATTTTACTCAAATCCATGACTAACGTGATTGCANAGTGATTGCAGTGTGGTTGTGTATGTTCAGGAATATTTTAACAAGACCTGCCAAATTTAACAGAAATGTAGTAAACTCTCGTAATCTACTTTTTTCATACTTGTTACCAGCAAGGTTCTTTTCTTTCATAGGGATTTTAGAAAAGAGTAAATTTTTTACGCCATGTAATTTCAATAATCCTGTTTCGAATCCACTTTCTGCTTTATCAATAGCACCTATGGCTTCGATGTCACCAAAGTCATGGAATATCGCTTGAGAAAGCCATTAAACAAAATAAAACAATAATGTTGTAAATTATTCTAATTCGGATATGCTCAAATTTTTACCAATATGAGCATTTCTACTTTCACCAATAATTCCGACAATCAGCAAGTGTAGTATGTACCACTGGAAAGTAAACAACATTGTAGAAATTTGAAAATACTAGCCTGATAAATTATTTTGAGCTAAGCAAAAGCATTTATATAAACTTTTAGCCAACAATTGCAGTACAAATAGAGAAGCAAAGTCGATTATCTTTTCATCAATAAGCTTATTAATATTCTAATCATATTTATTGTCGCCACGCATTCATTTTACTTGACACGAGAGACCTTGATAGAAGCTAAATTGCTATTAAATGTCAAATACAAGTTTATACACAATATGGTGTACACGAGAACAGATATAATCAGTTAAAAAATAATGATTTCTGTGACCAGGCGGTGTACAAGTTTTGGTTTCACAGTTGATCGCAAAACGAAAAAAAAAGCAAATCTAAGTGCAAAGATTAAGGATGGTATCTACAATGAAAAAACAAAGGCTAAATACTTTGATCCCGTTGTCACTTTCTACAATTGGTAGCGGAAATGAAATACGAACTAGGGATCATGGTAATTTTGATCCTCAAAATTACCATGACCAATTGGTCACAGCTATTTGTTGGTATCGATAATAAGAAAATGACTACGACCATGAAGTATTTTACGTCAACTTTGTCAAATATTTATCCATGGTCAAGGCGTAGGGTGTTTTAGGATTTTAGATACAAAGATCAATGGATCTTTACGGAAGTTTAGAAAGCGACTTCCCTGAGTTAAATTTTTAAAAGATGTTAAAAAAATTTAATCATATAGAAATTTGCAGAGATAGTAAACTATCCTCCGAAACAAAATAAGTCATACACTTTTTTTGCTTTTTTTTACTATGCTTGAATTTGTAAATTCTCCGGTCGGTTGTTCTAAAAAACCCCAACCCGTGCGCATTGTCACTCAACATTAGTCTTCCATGGGCGCGTCCATGTATAATACTATTTAAAAATTCTTACGTTCAGGACTCGCCCTAGTGTTCTCCATGACTCTGACTCCGGAGTCATGACTGACTTTAACGTATAAAAAAATTTCATTTCCGATTATACTATAGGTTCTCAGTTTTTGTATTAGGTAACTCCGGACTCAGAATCGACTTCCAAAATTCAAGGCGTAAAAGTCATGACTCCGAGAATCGACTTCCAACATTTAGAGTCAGTGTCATCACTCCGAGAGTCGATTCCCAATATTTACAGAGTCAGAGTCATGACTCCGTAAGTATTAAAAATCTAGTTTTCATTCATTTATAAACAAACTTGATTTTGGAAATTCNATAGTTTTCATTCATTTATAAACAAACTTGATTTTGGAAATTCGGTAGTGACCTAATTGATTTTGGATGTAGTAATTGGATTGGGAGTCATGACTCTGAGTCTCTCAACTTTGGGAGTTGACACTCGATGTCATCAGACTCCTTGATTATTAGGAGTNAATTATTCTAGTTCGGATATGCTCAAATTTTTACCAATATGAGCATTTCTACTTTCACCAATAATTCCGACAATCAGCAAGTGTAGTATGCACCACTGGAAAGTAAACAACATTGTAGAAATTTGAAAATACTAGCAGGATAAATTATTTTGAGCTAAGCAAAAGCATTTATATAAACTTTTAGCCAACAATTGCAGTACAAATAGAGAAGCAAAGTCGATTATCTTTTCATCAATAAGCTTATTAATATTCTAATCATATTTATTGTCGCCACGCATTCATTTTACTTGACACGAGAGACCTTGATAGAAGCTAAATTGCTATTAAATGTCAAATACAAGTTTATACACAATATGGTGTACACGAGAACAGATATAATCAGTTAAAAAATAATGATTTCTGTGACCAGGCGGTGTACAAGTTTTGGTTTCACAGTTGATCGCAAAACGAAAAAAAAAGCAAATCTAAGTGCAAAGATTAAGGGTGGTATCTACAATGAAAAAACAAAGGCTAAATATTTTGATCCCGTTGTCACTTTCTACAATTGGTAGCGGAAATGAAATACGAACTAGGGATCATGGTAATTTTGATCCTCGGATCAAAATTACCATGACCAATTGGTCACAGCTATTTGTTGGTATCGATAATAAGAAAATGACTACGACCATGAAGTATTTTACGTCAACTTTGTCAAATATTTATCCATGGTCAAGGCGTAGGGTGTTTTAGGATTTTAGATACAAAGATCAATGGATCTTTACGGAAGTTTAAAAAGCGACTTCCCTGAGTTAAATTTTTAAAAGATGTTAAAAAAATTTAATCATATAGAAATTTGCAGAGATAGTAAACTATCCTCCGAAACAAAATAAGTCATACACTTTTTTTTTCTTTTTCTTTACTATGCTTGAATTTGTAAATTCTCCGGTCGGTTGTTCTAAAAAACCCCAACCCGTGCGCATTGTCACTCAACATTAGTCTTCCATGGGCTCGTCCATGTATAATACTATTTAAAAATTCTTACGTTCAGGACTCGCCCTAGTGTCCTCCATGACTCTGACTCCGGAGTCATGACTGACTTTAACGTATAAAAAAATTTCATTTCCGATTATACTATAGGTTCTCAGTTTTTGTATTAGGTAACTCCGGACTCAGAATCGACTTCCAAAATTCAAGGCGTAAAAGTCATGACTCCGAGAATCGACTTCCAACATTTAGAGTCAGTGTCATCACTCCGAGAGTCGATTCCCAATATTTACAGAGTCAGAGTAATGACTCCGTAAGTATTAAAAATCTAGTTTTCATTCATTTATAAACAAACTTGATTTTGGAAATTCGGTAGTGACCTAATTGATTTTGGATGTAGTAATTGGATTAGGAGTCATGACTCTGAGTCTCTCAACTTTGGGAGTTGACACTCGATGTCATCAGACTCCTTGATTATTAGGAGTCGATTCTGAGTCAGTCAGTGTCATGACTGTCTCTCGAGTCACGTACAAAGTATGGAAAACTGGTATTAAAATAATAAAGGCTTATGGGCCAAATGTAAAAGGTATGGGAAAAAGTTTCAAGAAGTAATAGACCAACTTAAACTCACTTTTTGTTTAAATTAAATTTATTTTTGATAATTATCAAAAAAAATCGTATAATTATTTAAAAATTCGAGTTTTTTGATTTTTTCGAAAAAATCAAAAAAATCACAAACCCTGGTTTTGAAGATGTCATGACTCTGACATCCAATCGCAAAGGAATCANAAAATCACAAACCCTGGTTTTGAAGATGTCATGACTCTGACATCCAATCGCAAAGGAATCAGAGTCGCCAAATCACTCTCAGGTCTCAAAAACCCTGGGAGTCAGAGTCATGGAGAACACTACTAATTAATTATAATAAATTAGATTTGGTTGATTTCTGTATTATTGAATGCCCAGCTACGCGAACCCACCCTAGGTGGTGTGCGGCGAAATATAAACATAACTTTTCAGTTTTGAATCTGGAGCGCAGAAAAAGATAAACTTGAGAAAAAGAGTTAAAAAAAGTGTATGACTTATTTTGTATCGGAGGATAGGATATTTGTGATAAACGGCAATCAACCCGATATTTTGGTATTTTTTTTAAATTGCCGTATGTTTACATTCAAACGTTGCTCAGAAAAGCCAGAGGTAGAGCTTTGTTAGTAGAAATTCCATTCCGCGCACACCTGCCGGGTGGAATTGGAGAAAATTGGACAAAATGGCAAACTAACTGCAGATATAATTAAAATAAAATAAAATAAATATAGAATTAAGAAATATTATATCAACTTCTCCACTAAANTAACTGCAGATATAATTAAAATAAAATAAAATAAATATAGAATTAAGAAATATTATATCAACTTCTCCACTAAAACTCTTGAATTAAATTAAATTAAATTTATTCCACCCGATTGAGTTAAATTTTCAACTCAAAAGCTTCAACTTACTACTTTTCTATTACAGCAAACATTGAAATGGTATTGAGAAGTAATATTTCCGACTTATTTATCATTTTTAAATCATCTGCTTGTCCCAGATAAAATGAAACTAAAAGAAACGGATATTTGATAAAAATGTCATAAATATCAATATACTGATTGAACAAATATCAAGTGATATTTATCCATTGATATTTACCATCCTTGAAAATTATATTTTACTAATNATACTGATTGAACAAATATCAAGTGATATTTATCCATTGATATTTACCATCCTTGAAAATTATATTTTACTAATTTTAATTAATCAAAATTTCATTGTATTAATTTAATTAATTGAAATTTGTCAAAATTTTAATTAAAATCTAAAAAATTTTGAATATGGCTCAAGTTAATCCGTTGCTAACTTGAGGTTTTACCTGATATTCAGCTTCCATTGTTCACTAAAAGGTTTCTCGGTTGGATTTAAGCAAAGATTACTGTTAAGGTAAGATTATGAGATAAATTACACAAATTAACTAATCTAGCAATTAGCAATACAATTGTTCAGGTGAATTTTTGTTAATTAAACAAGAAAAATTTAAAACTCGTGGCAAATAACCATGATCTCGTAGTAAATTTGACTAATGACTCGGGATTTTGTGAACTTTGGTCCAATTTTTATTGTCGATATGAAATTGATTTTGACCAGAGTTGCCNTAATGACTCGGGATTTTGTGAACTTTGGTCCAATTTTTATTGTCGATATGAAATTGATTTTGACCAGAGTTGCCACAGGTTCAGGTTCGAAAACAGGTTTCAGGTGCAGGTTCAGCTGTAGGTGCAAGTTCAGGTAAAGGGGGTCCTGAACATGCTTGGTAGATTCAGGTCAAGGTCTTTAAATTACATGGACTTAATAAACAAGGTGCAGGTTCAGGNAATGACTCGGGATTTTGTGAACTTTGGTCCAATTTTTATTGTCGATATGAAATTGATTTTGACCAGAGTTGCCGCAGGTTCAGGTTCGAAAGCAGGTTTCAGGTGCAGGTTCAGCTGTAGGTGCAAGTTCAGGTACAGGGGGGACCTGAACATGCTTGGTAGATTCAGGTCAAGGTCTTTAAATTACATGGACTTAATAAACAAGGTGCAGGTTCAGGTTTTCATTTGCCAGAACCTTCATAGCAGGTTCAGGATGCAGGTCCAGCTTCAGGTTCTACATAATGGAACCTGAAATAAAAACTCAAAACTGAAGAGATTGGCCAACTCTTGAAGTGGGGCGATAAAATTGCCCATTTCTGATATTTTCGTAGTGGTGCTGGAGTTTAGAATCGTGTATTTTGACTATGTGAATAAGAGTCGTTTGTGAATTGACAATCCTTCACAATCAATGAATTCACCTGATTAATCCAGCTGTTGTGTTAACAAAATTGACATGTTCAGTGGAAGTAACAGGGATGGAAACAATGGGGTGGAACTGATACTTCTCGATGATGCATCCGAAGTGGAAATTGACGCAAGTAATTGACTCATTTGTAATCTATAACAGTAAACTGAACATTTTTACATGGACTTTAATGTATTGAATTTCCTTTCCTCCACTAAAATGTATTGCTTCACATTTGCAGTCTGACAGCACCAACGAGCAATGGACTATCTCTGCCTCGATGAAGGCTAGTGAAAAATTGAACAAGTACTATTCATCCTCAGACGCACAAGTCTTCGTTATTGGCACAGGTAATGGAACTTAAAACTTCTGTAGCATAGTATGTTTGATTGTTTACTTTTATTTTTATAGTGTTGGACTCGCGGTGTAAACTGGCTTGGTAAGACGTACATTCTAACCACTTCTCACCATCCTTATCAAAAATCATAAATGGTAAGTAAACCGAGAAGTGCTTATAAGATATAATTCATTATAAATGTTTTCAGAATTGTCAAGGAAGAGTGGAAAAAAACATACAAACCTCCAATTTCGTCTACAAATATTGAACAGCTGAATAACTCTAAAAAAAATTTCATCTAGTCTATTTATTTGAGAGTCAAATGGAGAAAGCAATGTTGGACAAAATGAAGCTATAAATATATTTGTAAGAAAAGCCAATTCCATAGATAGCAGACTCTGTTAATGCGGTTCGAGCATAGTTTTAATCTGGGTTATCTGGGCAATATTATGTTTCCTGTGACCTTCAGCTTGTTGTGCCTTATTTCGTTCACAGGTTTCACAGATGTCGCTTCTTGGATACCCTTAAGATAAATTCTATTGGAAGTTAAATTTTCTTTAAGCAGAATTTTTGTTGGTGTTGATTGATGCTTCGGTGTGGATAGCGTTAAAAAAATTCTCTGTATTGTTAGGCCATTGACAAATCAGAGTTCAAATACCTCCGTTTTCCATTCTTTTCCCGTTAGTAATGAGATTCCTCGGGTTCTAGCGAATCAAGGATTTCTTTCACCTCCTGCATTGCCTTTGGTGAAATGTGTCGGCGATTGCCGTGCTTCCCATAAAAATCAGCGGCTGGGGTTGCTTTGTTCATACCCTTGGGTAAATTTGATTATAATATAGCAACTCGTAGTCTGTTTCATAAGCGTACCTTTCTCCTAAGAGGTGATAGTTTTATGTCGTGTAATCCAAGGAAATATTTGGTGAATCTTTACAGACCGGCCAATTGGAGACACACTGTACTTGTTTTCTCTTGCGTTGGTTTTGGACACACTCCGGAAGGTAAAGATTTTTTTCCCTTCTCACTACTCAATGACCTACAATCTCTAAATGTTTTGTCTTTCTTTTCGAGTTTAAGATCATCACCACAGTGATCTCGGCATATTTCGTCCTTCTGAAATTTTTGCGGAACAAGTATGTTGTTTCGGTTGAGGTATGGTTTACCTAGTTATCAGTTAATTAAAATTTATTGTCTGATTATTGTGTTTCATATAAACTTTTGTTTCTAGAAAGTTTTAGTTTATTTCTTTGCCAATGTTCAGGGTTAGCTTTTAATTTTGTCGGAGAATTTTGCGGAAGGATAACAGGCTGTATTATAAACGCAATTAGTTGTCTTGAAGGGAGGACAATGAGTAATTGATACGTAATCCATTGATAAATATTTAACCAGGTAACTATATTAAGAGAAAATAAAAAGTTGTTTTAGCATAGCTTATAATGAGNGAGGACAATGAGTAATTGATACGTAATCCATTGATAAATATTTAACCAGGTAACTATATTAAGAGAAAATAAAAAGTTGTTTTAGCATAGCTTATAATGAGGGTATTCCTGAATTTGTTTAAAGTTGTTAAGTTTAAAAAGTGTTATTTGATAACCCTAGTGAGGNAATATTGAACAGCTGAATAACTCTAAAAAAAATTTCATCTAGTCTATTTATTTGAGAGTCAAATGGAGAAAGCGATATGTTGGACAAAATGGAGCTATAAATATATTTGTATGAAAAGCCAATTCCATAGATAGCAGACTCTGTTAATGCGGTTCGAGCATAGTTTTAATCTGGGTTATCTGGGCAATATTATGTTTCCTGTGAGCTTCAGCTTGTTGTGCCTTATTTCGTTCACAGGTTTCACAGATGTCGCTTCTTGGATACCCTTAAGATAAATTGTATTGGAAGTTAAATTTTTTTAAGCAGAAATTTTGTTGGTGTTGATTGATGCTTCGGTGTCGATAGCGTTAAAAAAATTCTCTGTATTGTTAGGCCATTGACAAATCAGAGTTCAAATACCTCCGTTTTCCATTCTTTTCCCGTTAGTAATGAGATTCCTCGGGTTCTAACGAATCAAGGATTTCTTTCACCTCCTGCATTGCCTCTGGTGAAATGTGTCGGCGATTGCCGTGCTTCCCACAAAAATCAGCGGGTGGGGTTGCTTTGTTCGTACCCTTGGGTAAATTTGATTATAATATAGCAACTCGTAGTCTGTTTCATAAGCGTACCTTTCTCCTAAGAGGTGATAGTTTTATGTCGTGTAATCCAAGGAAATATTTGAGGTGAATCTTTACAGACCGGCCAATTGGAGACACACGGTACTTGTTTTCTCTTGCGTTGGTTTTGGACACACCCCGGAAGGTAAAGATTTTTTTCCCTTCTCACTACTCAATGACCTATAATCTCTAAATGTTTTGTCTTTCTTTTCGAGTTTAAGATCATCACCACAGTGATCTCGGCATATTTCGTCCTTCTGAAATTTTTGCGGAACAAGTATGTTGTTTCGGTTGAGGTATGGTTTACCTAGTTATCAGTTAATTAAAATTTATTGTCTGATTATTGTGTTTCATATAAACTTTTGTTTCTAGAAAGTTTTAGTTTATTTCTTTGCCAATGTTCAGGGTTAGCTTTTAATTTTGTCGGAGAATTTTGCGGAAGGATAACAGGCTGTATTATAAACGCAATTAGTTGTCTTGAAGGAAGGACAATGAGTAATTGATACGTAATCCGTTGATAAATATTTAACCAGGTAACTATATTAAGAGAAAATAAAAAAGTTGTTTTAGCATAGTTTATAATGAGGGTATTCCTGAATTTGTTTAAAGTTGTTAAGTTTAAAAAGTGTTATTTGATAACCCTAGTGAGGTATGAAACGAGCCTTCTGATTGGCTTGTTTACTTTTTTTCTTGGTTAAACTTTAACAAGCTCAGGGGCATCTTTTTTCCTTCTTATTTTCTTTTCTTATTTCTTCTCTTCATTTCTCAATCATCGAGCTAGTTTCATTTGTTTTAATTAATTGATTTGGGAACTCTTGTTCAACAATCAATATCTATAGTCAACAGTAATGAGGTAAGGTCAAGTTTTGTCATCATAAAGTCAAAATCATATTTCAACACCCAATCAGCTGTAGTTTAAGCAAAATTTAAAAAAATAACATATAAAAATTTAACAACTTAACAAAGGCGAATGGAATTGCCTCAATGTGTTATGTCTAATTTATTATTACAATAGTTTGTTATTATTACATATTGTATTATTATAATATTATTACAATAAGTATACCCTCATTCACTACCACGAATAGACTACTTAGGCTACATGCACATAGAGACGCGACAGCNATTACAATAAGTATACCCTCATTCACTACCACGAATAGACTACTTAGGCTACATGCACATAGAGACGCGACAGCGAATTTTACATACGCAATGTTCAGTGCGCGTTGCCAACGAAACAATACCTATTGAAATTTATTTATTCTTTTGTAAATATTATTGATGCAATTCATAAGCTCTTATTTTCCTTTAAATTAAATCAGTGTTCAATTAAGCCCGGTGCAAACTTTCTCTTCTCCTACCGTTACTACAACAATTATTTTAACTAATATTACAGTTAAGAAAATTTTGATTTAAACTTTGTCATTCCGTTACCTGGGCGTTCTCTTACCGATCTTCAGAGNATTACAATAAGTATACCCTCATTCACTACCACGAATAGACTACTTAGGCTACATGCACATAGAGACGCGACAGTGAATTTTACATACGCAATGTTCAGTGCGCGTTGCCAACGAAACAATACCTATTGAAATTTATTTATTCTTTTATAAATATTATTGATGCAATTCATAAGCTCTTATTTTCCTTTAAATTAAATCAGTGTTCAATTAAGCCCGATGCAAACTTTCTCTTCTCCTACCGTTACTACAACAATTATTTTAACTATTATTACAGTTAAGAAAATTTTGATTTAAACTTTATCATTCCGTTACCTGGGCGTTCTCTTACCGATCTTCAGAGAAAATTATTTCTCCAAACAATCTATGCAAACATTGTCTTTACATTATTTGCTCGTAATTTTTAAAAAGTTGAACTTTTCCAACTTTTCGAAAACTAAGATACGAGTGAAAGTTAGTTGTTTAAACTTTATTTTGACAATTATCAAGAGAATGAGTAGAGAATTTTTTTAATCCGGAGGTAATTAGAAAGTTTGTACTCTATCATTGGCTACTAGTAACGGCAAGGTAACGGTAAAACTTTTATCTGCCAACGCAATGACAAAGTTTGCATCGGGCTTTAGAAATCAAAGAGGAAGGTCGTTTGGATTTTCGCTTTCCTGATTTTAATTACATTCATTCACTACATATCCAATTGTAGTTAATACCTTGAACAGTATTAATTGTTTTCAGGTTCTTATCACTCTAGTTCTTGTTCCTGGTTTATTGTTCCGATAATTCTTGAATCAATTCCTGTTAATTTCTGTTCGTGTCAAACTTTTGTTCCTCACCTGTTCCTATTATGAAGCACTGTTCCTGATCTGTTCTTGTTCCTGTCCTGTTTCTATCATCATTATTAAGCACTGTTCCTGATCTGTTCCTGTTCCTGACCTGTTCCTATCATCGTTATTAAGCACTGTTCCTGACCTGTTCCTGACCTGTTCCTGACCTGAATCCTTTCCTAGTAAGAAAATTGTTCAGTGGTATCTGTTACTGAATTTACCTCAAATCTTATTCTGTTCCTGTGGATAAATAACATCCCTTTACAAGTTACTTTGTGTTCATTTTGGATACGAGCAAAACACGCAATGACGATTTTAGTATACGCGATTGACGCAAAAACCTTCACATAGATTTGCGACGAGAGTTTTTTCAATCGCGGTGTGAGTTTTAGATATTTTATCGTCCCTATGAGCCATTCGCTCGTAACTGTTTGAAACAGATATTTTTTGTGACGATACGCGATTTTGTTATGATGAGAGATGGTGAGTTGAAAAAAAAATCAAAGTATGACCCCTATATGTGTTTCCACCTCACTCAGCAGAGAACCTGCCGATCCCTCTTCTCCTTTCTCTGCTTTGCTCCATTGTTTTGCATTAGCTTATGTCCAATCAAAGTACATGTTTTTTGACGATGCGCCATTCTGTAATGCTGGTAGATGACGAGTTGAGAAAAAAACTCGAGGGTTTTGACCCCTTTGTGTGTTTCCACCTGACTCAACAGACAACCTGCCGACCCCTCTGTTTGCTTCTCTGCTTTGTTACATTGTTTTGCATTGCTCATTTCTTCCAATCGAATATTTCAATCGCAATCGTAGCTCATTCTATGTGTAATTAAACGCGATTGAGTCTACGATTGCACATTCGTCTTTGTAACCGCGATTAAGCAAAATCGTCGTCGCGTTTGTAAAATNGTGTGTTTCCACCTGACTCAACAGACAACCTGCCGACCCCTCTGTTTGCTTCTCTGCTTTGTTACATTGTTTTACATTGCTCATTTCTTCCAATCGAATATTTCAATCGCAATCGTAGCTCATGCTATGTGTAATTAAACGCGATTGAGTCTACGATTGCACATTCGTCTTTGTAACCGCGATTCAGCAAAATCGTCGTCGCGTTTGTAAAATTCGCTGTCGCGACTCTATGTGCATATACCCTTACTTCATAATCTAAGTCAAGCAAAATTTCTCTTTGTCAAAGACTTAAGGTATATGCACATAGAGTCGCGACAGCGAATTTTACAAACACGACGACGATTATTCTGAACCATAGTTACAAAGTCGAATGTGCAAACGCAGACTTAATCGCGCTTACTTTCACATAGCATCAGCTACGATTGTGATTGAAATAAAAAGTTAGTCCCATCTGTTTCTTAAGTAGTGTTCACTTTACGAATTTATTTGAGATAAAAAAGTGAAGACTACTTAAAGAAGCAATATGGTTATAATGCGTAGCAATGGAACAANGTCGCGACTCTATGTGCATATACCCTTACTTCATAATCTAAGTCAAGCAAAATTTCTCTTTGTCAAAGACTTAGGTATATGCACATAGAGTCGCGACAGCGAATTTTACAAACACGACGACTATTATTCTGAACCATAGTTACAAAGTCGAATGTGCAATCGCAGACTTAATCGCGCTTACTTTCATATAGCATCAGCTACGATTGTGATTGAAATAAAAAGTTAGTCCCATCTGTTTCTTAAGTAGTGTTCACTTTGCNCTTTCATATAGCATCAGCTACGATTGTGATTGAAATAAAAAGTTAGTCCCATCTGTTTCTTAAGTAGTGTTCACTTTGCGAATTTATTTGAGATAAAAAAGTGAAGACTACTTAAAGAAGCAATATGGTTATAATGCGTAGCAATGGAACAAGCAGAGAAGCAAAGAGAAGGGTCGGCAGGTTCTTTGTAGAGTGAGATGGAAACAGGGGTCATACTCCGTTCCTCGATTTGATTTTTTTTTCAACTCACCATTTCTCATTATTACAAAATCGCGTATAGTCACAAAAAATATTTGTTTCGAACAGACATGCGCGAATCGTTCCTAAGGACGATCAAATATCTAAAAAATCACATCGCGATTGGATAAATCGCCGTCGCGAAACTATGTAAAGACTTTTGCGTCAATCACGTTTGCCAAATTCGTTGTCGCGACTCTATGTACATGTAGCCTTAAGGAAAAAATATTGGCAAATAGCAATGGAAAAGGAAAGTTAAAAATACACAACCTTCATTTGTCAAGAAGGAAAATTCAAATTCACACGAATGCCCTTCGGCATAAAAGTAGGTCCTTTCATTTTTCAAAGATTTTCCCAACATATTGTGAATCAAGGTAGTCAAATTGGACACGGTCAGTAGTTGAGACGATGACCGAAATAAATCTACTGTTTCAAATCCCTTAGATCTTAGATAGATATGAAAGTGGTGATAGTATCTCAAAACTTTTTCAAACGGGGAAGGTGTAGAAGACCCAACATATACTAAATTATAAAAATGACTTAAATTTTCAACTAAATCAGTTTGAATAGGGTGAATTTTTTATTTTAAAACCGATATTACCGATACCTATGCATCGTAAATACTGATAGCTATCACATGCTTAATTCCTATTTATCCAATTACTTTCCATCCTATCCACACTGAATTGATTACAACAAAATTTGCATTTTATTACTTGAGTGGCAGAAATAATGTGTGCTAACAACATGCATGATTGGGGTTTTGTAATTATACTTTATCCTATATTTTGGCAAACTCGAACCTTTTAGAACCAGATAGATCAACGTCAGATTTAAATAGGACAATCATGAGATTAAAATTACATTTTGCATTTTTATATACATCACTTTTGTGTTTCTTGGATAAAAACTTATTTTGGTTTTTGAATTGCTTCATTTTATCTGAGATACTTAAAAGCTCCTGTCGATGAGCCACGTTCAAGAAATAATTGAAAGTTGCTTATCTTTCAGTCCACTCTGATTCAACTATATATTCTATCTCTTTTTTATAATAGAAGTATTCCGTAACGTTTATAACCGCTCCTAGTTTTGCTGTTTGACGCAATTTTTGAAATTATTTGGGTGACAAATTGGATTAGAATTAGCAAACTACTTTTAATTTATTATTAATTTGGAAAATGGTTGTGGTAGTCCAGTGGTTGTTATTAACTCCAAAACATGAGTGAAAGTTTCAAATGAAATGGAATAATGACGCATAAATAGCCCAACCATTTCCGATCNTCAAGAAATAATTGAAAGTTGCTTATCTTTCAGTCCACTCTGATTCAACTATATATTCTATCTCTTTTTTATAATAGAAGTATTCCGTAACGTTTATAACCGCTCATAGTTTTGCTATGTCTGACGCAATTTTTGAAATTATTTGGGTGACAAATTGGATTAGAATTAGCAAACTACTTTTAATTTATTATTAATTTGGAAAATGGTTGTGGTAGTCCAGTGGTTGTTATTAACTCCAAAACATGAGTGAAAGTTTCAAATGAAATGGAATAATGACGCATAAATAGCCCAACCATTTCCGATCAAATTACACTTTTCGGTCACTTGTTCCACTTTTGAAAGTAAACAAAGTGACTAGCTTCTTCANTGGAAAATGGTTGTGGTAGTCCAGTGGTTGTTATTAACTCCAAAACATGAGTGAAAGTTTCAAATGAAATGGAATAATGACGCATAAATAGACCAACCATTTCCGATCAAATTACACTTTTCGGTCACTTGTTCCACTTTTGAAAGTAAACAAAGTGACTAGCTTCTTCACACAGACATTAACACGTGCATTATTGATAACACAATTACGAAGTTTGCGTAATTATTAATTTCAGCTTAGGTTATTAAAATTGAATCACCTTATACTTCAACTTACATAATGATTCCCATTGTAATGCAGTACATTGCAAATTTTGTTGGAAGAGAGGGGTCAAGTATCAAGTTAGTGTTCCCTTGACATCTGACCCACTTTTCCCCTATTTGAACTGGTTTTCCTAACTTTCTCCCCTCACACAGACAAATCCCATAACCTATCCCATCATTTCCCCGACTCTACCCCTAACATTTCAAAATACTCTTATCTTTACCACAATTTTCCTCCGTATTAGACATACCTGACTAACACTGGGTACTAATTTTTTTGAAGTTTATTTGACTTATTGGTTTTTGCCAAATGANAAAATACTCTTATCTTTACCACAATTTTCCTCCGTATTAGACATACCTGACTAACACTGGGTACTAATTTTTTTTGAAGTTTATTTGACTTATTGGTTTTTGCCAAATGAAGAGGGTAGGGACTTTATCTGGAAATCCCGCAGACTTGCTTTTCGGTATTTCTGCTGCCTCGAACCAGGCCCCGCTCTTTTTACGTGCACCTGTACACAACCTTTTCAGACGTCTGGTAGCGTGGATCTACTACTACGCATACTTTACCTAATTTACATGAAAGGGGGTGAGCTATTGACATTTGTCTTACTCTATTNGGATCTACTACTACGCATACTTTACCTAATTTACATGAAAGGGGGTGAGCTATTGACATTTGTCTTACTCTATTGGAAAACATTATCGGCATCTTTGAATATCATGGCATGGCTCCAGACTCCTAATCACGAAGATATAGGCAATCTGGCTCCATTCCTTGTCAAAGTGCTTAAGGACTGAAAACCCAACAGAAACAGCTCTTGTACCAGTGCTATATTGTTAGTCTAGCTCAAGAAATGGAACCGATCCAAGACCGGTAACAATAGCACACTGCTTAGCCCAAACAACACAATANTAGTCTAGCTCAAGAAATGGAACCGATCCAAGACCGGTAACAATAGCACACTGCTTAGCCCAAACAACACAATATGAAAATGTGTCCTCGGGCCACCCAAAGCTGGTTATACTGGGTACTAATCACCTCTTATAAATGTCATGACCTCCAGTCGTGTTTTTGATTACAATATATTAGTTTACTATTTTAATAAATTTCTTACCAGGACCTGTAGCCAAAGAAACCGTTCAAGCACATGCAGTGGANTATTAGTTTACTATTTTAATAAATTTCTTACCAGGACCTGTAGCCAAAGAAACCGTTCAAGCACATGCAGTGGAGTTCAATTTTTAAAGTTTCAATAACATAAAATCGTTCATTGCTTATTGGTATTAAATTATTCGCTGGCCTAAAGTTTCAATTTTCAATTGGCGGGATTTACGCAAGATTATAATTCATAGTTNGTATTAAATTATTCGCTGGCCTAAAGTTTCAATTTTCAATTGGCGGGATTTACGCAAGATTATAATTCATAGTTCTACGCATAAAATGCATAATGGGTTGCAATTAAAATCTTTTATTATCTTCTTGACTATGATCGTATTCACTGTTAATCCACTTTAATTTTTTTTAACCAAATTAACGTGTGCTTTAATTTGAATGTAAAACAAAATCATCGTTCTCAATGATCCGAAGACAGAGTGCAATTACAGTTATAGTCGATAAACCAATGCGATCTCAATTGCGCCAGTTTGTGAAGTTTCTTTAGTTGTCTAATTCTAAAATGAAAATATCATTCACTGATGACTTACGCATGTGCAAAAGAATATTGAAATTATCCTTACAAATTTGAAAATATGTATTGTACATAATCATGCTGCTTGACTTTTTGAAATCCGAATCCATACGATATATTTTTGTTTACATCAATATAAAACGGTTCCGAGAATGTAACGTAATCTTCTCTTTCTGGGTTCATCGCAAATGCTCCAACGCCGATATCCACTTCCTAATTAGATTTAAACTTCAAATAAATATTTTTACGAGTGGAGTAAAACATGAATATTTTACATCATCGCCAATTTTTCCAATCCCTCCATCCCAGGCGTCCAGCCCCTTTATAGGTTTCCCATACTGATCTTCAAATTTTATGGTTAATTTCCCAATNCCTCCATCCCAGGCGTCCAGCCCCTTTATAGGTTTCCCATACTGATCTTCAAATTTTATGGTTAATTTCCCAATTTCTGTGTGCTCTGTGATGTACTGGAGGACATCCATTACATAGCCTGTGTAGCATTGTAGAACTTTTTCTCCATTGTAACCCGCTATACACGAGTTGTTTCTTATTACAAAAGGAGGATCCTCNTAGCATTGTAGAACTTTTTCTCCATTGTAACCCGCTATACACGAGTTGTTTCTTATTACAAAAGGAGGATCCTCGAATATACAAAGAAAGTTCAATAAGATATAGTTTTTTTTTCAAATGTGATAACTCGTAGACTTACAATAACAATTAGAATGGATAATCCTGCCCTGCGATCATATGGATTCCAAGCTAGGCTGTCTTCAATATCAAAAACTGGAAAGTTTTTACTATTAATATGTATGGTACCGACAGGCANATTCCAAGCTAGGCTGTCTTCAATATCAAAAACTGGAAAGTTTTTACTATTAATATGTATGGTACCGACAGGCAAAACTTTGTTAGGAGTAATGAGCTTCAGTTTGAAAATAGTATCAAGGAGAAGCACTTTCAATGGTCCAACAGTAATGAACGGTCCAAGCATATTGTCATCAGAAGTTACAATGCTTTCAAAACTTCGTCTAAAATCAACCTCATAGTCATCGACTTTCTTAGTTGTTGGCGGTTTCCATAATCCATTCTTCTTAAGGTTACTGAAAAATGAAATATTTGATGCATGTGTAGTAGAAAATTACAATTAGCTCTATTTGCTGCTGAGCAGGNGGTTACTGAAAAATGAAATATTTGATGCATGTGTAGTAGAAAATTACAATTAGCTCTATTTGCTGCTGAGCAGGTATGAATGCAAATTTATGTAAGTTTTTTATTCTACTTACTAAAATTTCGCACCAAAAGTTCTTACCAACTCTAACCGAAGATTCAGCTTAAAAATATTTGATTTTATAACCTTTACCAGACCGATGAATAATGCAACTACTTTATAGAAGTAAACTCGATTAGATAGGATTTATATCTAATTTGAAAACTCGGGATGCATCCGGAGAAGTAAAATCATCTTACAAAGCACAGGAAACACTAAAAGTAATCGGATTTCAGCGTTATGCAATGCTAGCTTTTAAGCAGCATTGGATAACATTCAGTGCACAATATGAACACCGTTTCCTTTAGTGCCAAGAAATCTTTGCTTCTTCAGTGTTTTGTTTGCTCAGTGTGCCATCAATGATTCCCAGGTTCCCAAACTAAATGACCATTCAGTATATCTTCAACATATCTCAAATGTTTCGCAATGTTTCTTCAATGCATGTACAATCTCTTCCGCTTTCTTCTTTGCTTCCTCAACTTCAAACTTTTTACACCCATGTTTCATTGTTTCATCTTTATTCCTTCGCTTACTTCGCGGTAAAGCTTTGTTCACCTTCCATGAGTCACCAAAGTTCAACTATTGCAACTCAAATTTCAAAATAATGAATACAAAAGACGTTATATTCTAGCTCAGCATGATTTGAAATATATTCTAAGCAAATTCTGAGTATTATTCTACACATATCTGGGGGCTTACCTCATATGTCTTTGTCAAATTTTTGTAATGTGCACCATGCAAATTGTGCGTGAACATAAAGAAACACATTTATATTATGACTGGTGGCCAATCAACATAAAACATAACTTAGGCAACAGTTAATACAGAAGCTAATATATTTAAATTATAAAATTCAACCAGAGGAGTGTACAGTGACTTTTTCTTAACGATGTTTTAAGAAATAAATGGAAAAACCTGTGTAAATATATTCATGTCGAATAATTTACATGATACATTATCATGTAGTATGTTGTAAACGAAGTAAAATACTGTAGAAGATACACACAATTCCTTAATTCATTGTTTCAGATGTTTCAGAACTTGAATTGTAGTGTCACAATAATGTAAGTCATCGTAGTACCTAGTATCTGAATTTAAAATAACAAATTAATAATACAATAGACGAGTACATTTCAAATTTAAAGCAATCTCACAGCTGGTAATAAAGTGGCATTCATTATAATTGATCGTCTTCCAGTGAATTAACAGTTCCAAGATAGTATATACTCTACTGCTTCTTCCACCTAATACAAAATTATAAAAATATAAATAAACCGAACGTTATATTCTATTAAAAATTCAGTATACACCAACAAAACTTACTTGACGTTTATGCTTTTCATTTGATGCCAAACTATGCTCTAATTTGCAGATAATAAGAGTTGACTTTAGACGATCTTTTGCTCGGACAACCTAATAAAAAAAAATTGGAACAATTAACATCGTGATGCGCTAAACAGAACGTGAACAGAAAAATAGTGCGGGAAAACAGAAGTCGAATCTAATCTTGCTTTGATCATTTTGCTTGGTTAACCTTAATAAATATGACATGGCATAATATCACATTAATATAATTCAGTGTTCCTGGATCCCAGCATATGTACTGAAATTTTTTTTTTCAAATTTGGCAGAAGCATTTTATTGAGTTTCTGTATATATTTTTTTAAATTCATTACCGTTTCATCAATGTCGAAATACCGGGAGCAGGAATATCAAAACTTAAAAATATGTCGAAACAAAAAATTTAAAATTAGATTGTACCAGAATCATAAAATTTGACTATATCATGAATTTGTGTTTCATTCCATGAAATTTTATTCTCGTGAAGCGGTAATTCTATATTCCAAGAATATATTCGCTAGGTCTACTGTGTACTTAAAGAAGCAATTAGAACTTGTTGACAGCTATGTTTCAAGGCATTAGTAATATTAAATTTGTGAACTTAGTTCTGTTTCCGGAAATTTGATATTGGTAGAGCGTTAACAATTTGCAAGGAATGCTTCCGTCTTCGATGTAATTTATGTGAACTAGAAGCCGCTAAATTCAATTTTTGTTGCTAAATTTTTTATTAATATATACGTATTTCGATGATGATGCAGCAGCAGTAAGTATAAAAACATATGGCATAAGAAATAGTGTAGAATCCGATAGCCTATATGTGCCAATAGAAAATGGCAATGATCATTATTGCAGTGAACGGATACTGTGTTGAGCAATATTTTCGCTAAGCTTTCCAATAACCTCAATTTTTTCTCCACGCTTTTGGAAATAAAATTGTAAGTACGGTGAGTTAAAATTTTTTTGATAGAATTTTATTAAATTCATACAAATCATTCTATTCAAAATATAAGGAATAAGCTTAACACGAATTTTCATAAACAAAAAGTTTATCAGCCAAAACTGAACCGTAAACCTCGCTTTTGCCGACTTCTCGGAATGGCTTCAACTTTAATTGTGGGATATTTAGTTTTAGTCCCGGTTATTCGATATTGGTATAGCGGCAGTAAATGATATCACGAATGTAACTTGTGTTGGTGGAAATATCCCAATGTATTTGCTATTTTGAATTTCTAATTTTGAAATCCGGATACATGTATATTGATGTAGTTCTACATTGCCAGAGTCCATATTTGAATTAACATTAAATTAATTTATACAAAATCATTCAAACTATTAGGTAGGCTTAGGTAAAAGATGAGGAAATGGTGAGAAAGAGTGCGTGGGATAAATGACCACCTTAACAAAAACAAAAACCACTTTCAGGTCGAATCCTCATTTACAAAATGCTTTTCTTCTTCAAAAATACTAAAAATTCTCAGTTTGTTACAATTAAAGAGAGTGCAATCGTTGCAATCTGCTCCGTTAAGTCCACGTTTTCAGAAATATATACTAATATATTTGTTAAAATATCTGATTCTCAATTTCCCACATGTGAACGTATGTATTTACTTTTGTGAGGTTGAGGATGTTTGGGTATACTAATGAGAACTTGATTCTATGGCTTTTGCTGATTGAAAACCCGATTCAGATTTATCCATTACTTTTTCAAATATTCGATCAATCATTTCAAAAGTAAAAATAGGTTAAATCAAGCAAAAAATATATTTTTTGAAAACTCTAACCTAGATTACAGGTAACAGATGGACAAAAAAGCGTTCATAAGTATGTTTTTGCAACATATAAATACTGGACTAAAGGTTGATTCGTGAACTTACCGAGGATGTCATAAATAACCCCAAATATGAGATGCTTAGCATGTACAGCAATGACACAAAAATTTGCAAAAGTTTGATTTTCTCGTACCGATAATTTGGATCGAAAGATTTGTAAATTGTTGTTACACAGTAACAGCTGTTTTTGAATATCATGACAGATCCATACAATCCAGCTACTTTACTGAGGTTATCAAATGCAGATTTCATACGTAAGAATTCAATAGCGTACGTCTTTAGTATATCAGTGTTAATATATCTTGGCGGATGCATAGAGGGAAAATTTTGGGTTGAATTTGTCAAGAAACGATTACAAGAATAATTCATCTCTATTTCAAGTTTACTACAGAGGAAGCTAAATATGTCAGAAAGATTTGCACTGGCTAGAAATATTACAGAACTGGCATAGTACATCGCAGCATATGTATGTCAATCGTTAATAAAGATTCCATAGATATATTATTGCCTGAAGTATCCCTGTTGTGGGTCTAGTGACAGTGTACCTCCATTGACATGATAGTATATTACTGTCGATGCAACATCAGCTGCAACTCCAAGANGGTCTAGTGACAGTGTACCTCCATTGACATGATAGTATATTACTGTCGATGCAACATCAGCTGCAACTCCAAGAATTTGATTTAGCAAGTATATTATTAAAATATTCTTGTTTATAGTAGTTTTTGGATAAGCATAAACAAAATTAATAAGTTGCACAATTTCCGACCTGTAGNCTGCAACTCCAAGAATTTGATTTAGCAAGTATATTATTAAAATATTCTTGTTTATAGTAGTTTTTGGATAAGCATAAACAAAATTAATAAGTTGCACAATTTCCGACCTGTAGGTAAGTGAAATTAATTTAATCACAATACCTGCTACGTAAAATTCTATAACATTACTATAATCAATAAAAAAATGAGATAATGAACTCTTTGCATAGTGCCTGTAAGTTGCATACAGATAAACACTACCAATTGAAAAGTTAAAAAACAGTAGAGATATAGCATAATTCCCGGGAGTTGAAAATATTTTAAATTTGGAAGAAATATTTTGTTTCAGAGGATTTGATACTGGAAAAACGCCAGAAATCCAACCGAAAAATAATCCTGCTTTCCAACAATTTTTTTCTAAATAAGTCAACATACTTCCCTATCAACACAAACATTTCCACTGAAAAAAATACTGCTCGAAACAATCAATTTAATTCTATTATTTACCGCGACAAGCGAAGCTGGAGGGGTTTATTACAACGTCATGTCTGTCCATCCTGATTTCTGATACGTACATGAGTCATTTGGCACTCGTTGCCTTGAACTAGATAATTTTAATTATCGCTTATATTGACCCATTTGTACGCAATGATTTCAGTTGTCTGTTAGTACGACTCACGAAAGCTACTTATATTAATTGTTTAAGCAGAATCTAATTTTCCGTTAATATTACATGTAAATCGGGAAACATTTATAATCCTTACATGATCGTCAAGTCTAGGCTCCAGAAAGAACTGGAAAATCTACCTTGATCTAACCAGAGAGACAGTGTATATTCGAGGCAGATTTTTGTGTTCTCTCTTTTATAATCTGGTGCTACTCAGACGGAAACGAAATAAGGAGCATCTATTTTGCACGATTTCATTATTAGGTGCAAACAAGAGAATCCGTTAAGTCTAAATATCATCCTAATAGCATTTCATTTCTAATCAGCTTTAAGTGTTTGTTTTTAATTTTAGGTAGAATTTTATGTTTTCTTGTTGGAAACTGGTGCTACTAAATTGAAATATGTAAGATTTATTATGCACGATTTCATTGCTAGGTGCTAATAATACTAGGTCCAATTTTCTAATTAATTATCTGTCCATTTGTCTATCCAACTATCCATTTATCTATCTATTTAATCTATCCATTCATTTTGTTTTCGCGGTTACTATGGGTCCTTACCAATTTTTAATACATTAAAATTTATTGCTTTTGGAGAGGCAATGTTTAAAGAGAATTTTTTGTCAAACTTGGATAAATATCAAAAATACAAATTATAATTGGATTTTATTCCATGATGTCACACAATCATTTATTTGATCTACTATACTACATCAAAATTTTTCATTACTATCTTTAGCTACTTCGCAGTTCAATAATTTGTTGCATCATTCATATTATAACTACGTTTTCCACATATCAAAAAATATGTTGGGCTGTGGGTACCTACTTTGGAATATACAAAGGTTTATGGCTAGTTTCATCAAGATGTATTGATTAACTTTCAGCAAAATAGTCAAGTAATTCCAACTTCACACTAAATTATCGCGATGACTGCTCGATCTAACGGCTTGTGAATAATGCAAAGCGTCAACCCCATTAATTAATCGGTGATTACAGTTAATTCTTTGAGTTTCCCTCAATTTAAATATAATTATTGATTAAATTTTCTCAAACCTTCGCCGACTACCACTCGACTGTGGATAAATCGGAGATTAAATAAATTTGAAGCGTATTCCGATATAAAAAATTCATTCAAAAATAATTACGATAAATAAAAGCCCTATCAAATTGATCAATTTGCTATCAAATTCTTTGAAATTGTGAAATTTGACGACGAATTCATTTTGTCTTGTCTGGCCCGCATGATACAATAGCTGTGCGCCAAGCCATTAAAAACTTTAGAGTTAGATAATTATAGAAAAGAAATTATTCAATCATACCTTCAAATTGAAGCGTTCTATGGCTTTGATGACGACATTCTACAACGTTCGTTCCAAATCCCTTATGATAAAAGAAGTATCATTCACAGGGACGAAACCTAAGATCCTGAAGTTGAGCTTCTATTCCAGAGTTATAATCATCAAGGTTTTCGCCTTTTCCTTCGTTGCTGATACTTCGACAAATAAAGTTTGTGAAAAATCAATAAGTTCCATGAGCATTTCCTGAGCAAGGTTTTCATTACACTTAGTTTCATGACAAACCACAAGCTCAACAACTTGATGATTATGTTCTACGCAAATTCAAGAATATCCAGCCTTGTGTTGATTGAGCCTTTTGTTGTGCTTTCAAAATCAGTGAACGCAATATTTGGAATTTTAATTGTAAGTTGAAAATGGATCAATTTTAGCCATGGGTATTTTGAAAAGTTTGTCTTTTCTACTCCCAATTCGGAACAAGAACAATTATGCTCTAATATTGTGTGTTCCGTAAATGCTTAAAGACATAATTGACAGAGATATGTTCGTACACGATCCTGGGTGCGATATATAAAAAAACCATGCATGTTTTTAA
Source organism: Holacanthella duospinosa (assembly GCA_002738285.1). NCBI lineage: Eukaryota > Metazoa > Arthropoda > Collembola > Poduromorpha > Neanuridae > Holacanthella > Holacanthella duospinosa. The sequence continues at coordinate 84,542 of NIPM01000564.1, forward strand.
CTTGTAGAAAATGTCTTTTTTATTCCAAAATACAACGAAAGATCAATAACAGATTGGTCTGTGTTCCTTGCATGTGTGTATTATTTCATTTTGACCTGACTTCTTTAAACAATATTCTTTTTCAACTTATTATTACAAACTTACCAGTTGAAAAGCTATAACTAAATTTAATACTTTGATTCTTCGGCTAGTTCAAGAACTATGCATAAAAGAAATAACAAAGATTTCGAAAACAAATACACATAATGTTAAGCTCAAACCTGTTACTATGATCAAGAATAGTGCATACAAACGGCTGATTGATAGCGGTCGTACAGCAGAAGCATTATGTTTTTCATATATTCTTAATACCTTTACATTAATTGAAGATTTGTGTTCGTGGAGCCATTTTGCTCCTCTGCTTTTCAATCGGTTTGCATCATTTTCAACCCATCTGTTATAAATCCCAGATGCAAATGCTTGAATAATGATTGTATCAAAAGTTTCAATTAATGGTGAGAATTTCGGGTAGAGCCAAGCAGCATAGACACCGGTGAGTGAGTCTTTAGATTTAATTAAAATTGGGAGAGCTTGGCGCAAATTTGTGGTGGCATTCCTAAAAACTGCATAACTTCCATTCACTTCCCAATCCAGACATGCTGATTTTTCCATAACAATTGCTCCCAAAATACAGTCTTCTGACGTGTTGTATAGTATTGCTTTGTTTAACATTACATGTTGTACTGAATCGTTGGATTCAATAGCATGTCTGTAGGCAACACCACCGTAGTATCGGAAAATTATTCTGTAGTCGCTTTCTGCTAACTCCTTGTGAGTGTTTGGTATTTTCGCTGGTGAAATAAATGTAAGAAAATATATTAGACGAGAACGATATCCCGCACATATTACAACACATGGTACTAGCCAAAGTGTAACTAGAAATTTCATCAATGTTCCTTTCCACAAATTTGGACTTGAGCCTTGTTCAAAAACAATAGCTAATATGACAAACAAACCATCTATAAAACTGAAATCATTCTGTGGTATTGTGATCATATTTCTTCTTCTGTAAACAGTAAAGTACATCATAAACCCTAAAAATATACTTGAAATGAGCACAAGAAGCCAAATATCATGTTGCAAAGGATAAAATATAGTACGCCAATTTGATTCTGCAAGAGAAATTCCAATAAAAAATATCCGTCGTGTGGACTCAACTGAAATCCCATTGTCGACAACAGTTGTTCGCTCAGGTGTCAAGCCGGCTCCATCAGCAAAATCAAAGTGACGCAGAAACACATCACCGACAGCTCCATACCAAACATCATTATGTCTGAAGCCCGTTGCACCGTTGTTGCTCGCCAGTTCAAAGTTAAATGTAAAGTTATATTTTGCACTTGTTTCTAGCAAAACATCATAATAAACCCCAGTTGCTGGAGGTCCATTTGGATCCGATCTTAGGCGCATATATGAAGGCGCAGCTGCGACAGCAATTCTAAAGTGTCGGCCATTTAAAATTGTGTTACATCGGCGACTAGGAAAGGTTTTGTGTTACAGATGTCTGATAGACTCAATACGTTCATAGGTGGGTCGCCAAAAGAAACGAAGTATTTGAAACGAAATTCTGTCGCAAATTTCGCCATCAATAATTGGTTCATTTGGACAATAGGCACAACATATATAAAAATGTCCGTATTTGGGCGCAAGAACCTCTGGTGTATAACTGACAAGTCAGACATTCCATAACGTTTTTGCATTAAACTGAAATTTGTTATTCCCATCAAATCCTGGTATATGATCACCATTTGACAATGTGGCGTGTGGAGAACTTGTATCAAGTGAGCTACAGGTACTGCAATTTCCTGTTGTGTGTATACTTTATCCAATCGTTTAGAAATGTTTAAGGAGGGAGTTGTTGGAAAAATTAGAAATGTCATTTCATCAAATCTTAGCTGTTTTTCATATTGTTCTAAATTTAAATAACTGCAATCACCACTTGTTTATGCAGGAAGAATCCTGGTCCTACAGATATTGGTTGTCGTAGAAATTACTTTGCCAAATTTTGCAATAATGTTAAGACTTTAATTTCTATACTTCTGAAACATTTGCTGTTTTTTGTAACAACGGTATGTTCCAAACACAAAAGGAATACTAAAAGATTAGAATCCTTATAAAAATACATTATATTTGTATCACTTAATATGGCGTTGCGATTACCAATGACTTGTCCACCTACCTAATGTACACTCACAGTAGTATTACGTTTCCTTCAATTTCATTAAATTATAGTTTGGAAATAACGTTACATAAAAAAAATTCTTTGTACATATTTTCTTTATAAAGAGTTAAATGATACCAAGATTCACAGATACTGAACATCATGGATGTCAATCCAATGTGACACAAATTGGATTATCAGTCATTGAACATGGAGTATTGCTAGTTTAAATCGTACCTGTCTATTAAACTTGACTTTACTAGTTTCCAAATGAAGGTTGAATAATTTATAGTTTAATATAATATAGTATGCTTACGCCTAGAAAAATAATACTGCCAATACAATATGCTTTCGAAATTGTTGGCAATTAATTCGAAAAGATAGTATAGAGTTTGGATAGATTTTCGGGTTCCTCCCATTTCATTCTCATTAAAAAAATTTTGGTAATTGAACCTAAATTACTTTTTATATAGCACATAAACACAGGTCATAAAATAGATCCGTCTGCATAGAACATTAACTCTTTGGAATTGTTCTGCTCTACCTTGTATTACTTAATTATTATTGTTCAAGCAGTTAGAATGTTGGTAGGAGTAAGGTATCAGAAGTGAATTTCTGTCATCTCCCAAAATTAACACTACAATCATTAAGGAAATAATTTCACTACACACCCGCTAGTAATAAGCCTATTTGAATATTTTTTGGGAAGGTATTGTTGAGATTTAGTTAAGCAATTTTTCTAGGTTGGTTGGCTAGGTTTGTTAATTTTTTTTAAATTTTTTTGTNATTGTTGAGATTTAGTTAAGCAATTTTTCTAGGTTGGTTGGCTAGGTTTGTTAATTTTTTTTAAATTTTTTTGTAGCTTATCTATGAGGACTTTATTAATGAGTGATGCTCTTTCATAATTTTTAACTTACGATTAATGTTGAGGAAGAATTTCTATAACACTTCTACTAGCCATGATTAACAATCGCTCAAATATTCTGAATGTGATGGCTAGCAATGTAATAATTTAACTTCAAAGTATACTAATGATGTATCCACATTCATGAAATACGAATATTCAGTTTGTTATTTAAGCTTGCACAGTGGCACGAATTGCCATAATAGTGAATGAAACTATTTAAACTACCTACTAAATACTACTGTTGCTAATTCTAGGAGTAAATTTTTCTGGAACTAATTGAAAGATGCCCCAGTATTATGTCTACTGAAATTTAAAACTCAATGCATTTTCACTAATCTATTGGCAAAAAAATACTATAAATCACACTGTGTAAGACACTGGTTTGGTATGTGCAAAATGGGAGAAGGCAAATGTGAACCCGTGACCTTTTTTCCAATACCAAGGGGGATGTGTCACGTTATCATTACGACAAATTTTACAATAAATTGTCATGATCATAAACACCCCACATTCCCGTGAATGATTATATTTTATTGAAAAATTTTGTCTACAAGATTTGAAGACGGAAAATATTTTAATTTCAACGCTGCGTTCTGATTGATACAGGGGGAGGTGAGAGAATTGACAACATTGCTTTACAGTTGGGAAAGTCAGGCAGTCAGTCAGAAAGAATATGGAAAATAACATAATTCTAGTCATCCATAAACCCAACATTAAAAAACCGGGCTGAAGTCATTCATTCATTCAGTGTAACATTGTAATATGGGATCAAAAGTCTTGTATTTCTGCCAACATCCCTCTCTTGGGTCAACCTATACCTAAATACACTTCAACCCAATTGTGAAATATTAACCCAAACCTGAGACGGTTGAAGTCCCACTCACGCCATAAGTATTCGTCCACATTCAACCAAAATAAAACCTCATCTTTCCTCGAATATTGACCCCTATACAAATATAGCCCCACCTCAAACCCAGTAAGTAAACAAATTAAAAAAAAATAAATTTAATAAGTTTGACTTTATTTGACTGCCGAAATCTACCCCCGATTCATATTACAAGGTTTATTTACGATTTACAGATAGCACTTTACCTGAAATTATGAAAGGGGAGATTTGCTACAAATATGCCCATATTCATAATCTACTGCAAATTACAGTTCTATTCACGCATCACTATAATTTCCCAAATTTCTGAGCCATGGATAATAGAAGTCCTGTATAGCGTTTCCCTATCTCTGTGTATTATTTCTGTTGTTTTCCATCAAGAATCCCCTCATACGTTGATATCAACAGAGTTGTTTAAGTTTATTTACCAATACCATTTGGAGGTCACTTGTTAGCACAAGTGTGACTTGGAGCAATGTCGCTACTTTTCATATCCAGAAATTATTTCTAACCC